>JAIQCU010001846.1:0-17039 GCA_022114935.1 Leptestheria dahalacensis
GTGTGTGTATGTGTGTTGGTGACAGACAGCCCTGTAATGCGACCTAATGGACGGGGATCAAAAAAACTTGTACACACATTGATCCTGATGCTTATATGTTGTTGCAAAAGAGACGCCCTCCTCTCACTCAACAACACACACGCTCTGATATACAACGGACGGACGGCTTTATGTGTTCAAGTACAAGGAGGAAAATTACAGTACTGCGCTACCTCTTGTTGTTCAATCGATTGTCAATTGCTTTTCTCGCTTCGTATATCATACGCGTAGGATGCAAGGGTGCTTAACACCCCGGTATGGTGATCCCTATTATATTGCCATCACCGAAGTTTAACGTTTATAATAACATAATTTGTATAGGCTGTAGATCAATGTGATATCAGGCGCGGGTATGGCTAAACCGCGGTATGATTAACTTAATGGCAGTTTTTACAGTAATACTAGCAAATCAAGATGTGTCAAGGCGATTAACGGCAAGTTTGTTTCATTGAAAGTAATTCGATAGTTTACTACGGTAATGAGGTTTAGAGTCTATGGTAGAGTAAACTTTAATGATTCTGTAATTAGTTGATCGTAAATCCTCGATTACAAACCAACTGAATAATTAATCAATAACGGTGATCATATTAAAAGTACAATAGTAGTAGTATCGTTACGTGTTGTAATGAGTCAAGATGCTAATTGTGTTTGTCAAGTTATGTTCAACACTTGAAGGGCCATTCGACGAGAATAGTATGTGCAAAATGGTTGATTAAGATAAAGATTGGCGAGACAAGATATGCTTATGTGTTTGTCATTATTCTTTTACTACTTGACTTGATTACGATTGTCTATACGAGACAATGAATGGCCATAAGCGCCTTTATGTCAACAAAAATTAATACATGCAAAGTGGTTGATTCAGATAAGACTGACGAGATTATTATTATGTTTGTCTATTAGTATTTGATGAGCCATGGTATTACTTGAATATTATTGTCTGTATAGGAGACAGTCTGTCGCCAGTGGATGCATATATGCAAAGTGGTTGATTAAGAGCTTCAATGAAAACGAGGCTTGTTTACCTGGACTCGAACTTCGGGTAAATTAACCTTCATTGCAAGTTCTTCCCGGCTGTAAACATCGGGGTAATGCGATTTCTCGAAGGCCCTCTCCAGTTCGTGTAATTGGTACGTGGTGAACGTGGTCCGATTCCTGCGATGTTTCTTGTTGTTCGAACCGGCGCTTTTGCCGTTGCCACAGGAATTGTCGCCGTCCTCGTCGCCCTCGCTGTTGCTCTCCTCAAGCAGCAGCTCCGAAGTGCAGCTCAGGTTCTCCGCAGGGTTGAGGAGGTCTTTGCTGCTGCAGCGCTTCGGTGCACCGATCGACGACGGTTTGATGCCGGTTATGTCTCGCTCTTTGTCCCCTGTTATTTCAACATATATGATCTAACTTAATAATCGGGTTTAGTAAACTATATCATAACTTAATCATTAATGTTCATATTTCGATATTGTCCATGATATTATACTGATAAAATAACGCATAATCTCATTAATGTCATGTATAAATCATATTTCTGCTATATACGTAACAGTCTTTAGGGGAACAGTTAATTGCTTATTACTTCCATGTTTACAAAGTTATAGCAACCCAAAAAATATCCTGTGTAGAACTAGTAGTAGCTAATAAGCTGGTAAAATTTCATTAGAATCAGTTCGTTAGTTTCGCCGGAATAAAATCCTAAAGTTGAGCAACTATACCGTCACGTGATCCATCCATAACTTAACTGTATTAATAACGATAATCAACTTAACTTACTTGTATTACACGCAATCCTATTTGTATAGATTCAGTATAGCAACGCATATACTCTAGAATCTATAGTGATGATATGACTGAATATGCTAATGCATCGATGATCTAGCACCTGATCATAGAAATATAAATACAATAGTTAATCGATATTTACTATTTTAAAGATCGATACAGCATGTATATATACGAGTCGTACCATTATTAGTAAGTAATAACCATATATCGAATTACACATATCACCATATACTGTTAATCATAATCTACATTAGCTTATTGTAGTTCTAATCTTAATTTTAAAAAATTCCGCACTTTTAAAGTTTACTTTCAATCTCCATGAATATCACTAAAAAACTATTCACAGTAAATCCTAATCTACACAGGTGATCTCATTTACACCTTACTACTTTTTACATCTAAAGTTTACTGTTAATCTCAACCTGCATTGGTTAAGTTCTTTACGCCTTCATAGTCGGTATATAACATGCAAATCACCTGCAGTTTTCTTGGCGTTAAGTCCCAGAATGGCTTCAATACTGTACAAGTGAGCGACACTCGAAGTGCATTCCTCCTTGAATCGGACGCTATTTCTCAGCGATGCAAGAGAATCAGCCACGGAAACGGTTGGCGCCTTCGTTTCCGAATCCGCGCCATCGGCCGGTGCTAAAATATCTCGCGACGGACTCGCTTCCATCGACTGTTTCTGCAGTTCCTGCGTGCGGGATTCACCGGCCAGTGATGCCATATCTCTATCACTTTGTCCCGAAGATTACTGTCGACTCGACTGCACCGTCGGTCGCTACAAAAACTGACACCTTGGCTGATGAACTGCAACGAGCAAATCAAGACTCGCCGGCCATTGGCTCACCGCAGGGGAGGGAGGCGGATACTTAATGACGTCACCGCTACCTGGCCAGCCAATCCGGTGAGGCGATGCGGGTAAAGGGGGCGGAGTTTGACTCCCTATCAAACCGGAGAGTGTGTTACGGAGGAGGTGCTGCACACCGCCGCTTGGAAATGGGGGGGGGGGAGGAGAGGCGAAGGAAAAGTGAGCAGATGCACGGCGACTGGAAATTGTCAATTTGGGGCCCCATTAACTCGTCTATTTGTTCAGGGCGCAGTGATTCACTCGCTTATAAGCTAACCGCGTTAGGCAAAAATTGCCAATTCTATCCTTCGACTGCTTATAACGAGTTTCTCATTTCAACGAGATTTTATTTTCCGCCTATAGCGCGCGCTGGATATGCGAATGGAAAAAAACACACAGTATACTTTATATTGAACCTAATTACTTCTCGTTTCTCCTTTAAAAGATAATCGTTTTTAGGAGACCCTTTATAATCCCATTTTATATAGCCCTAGTTTCCCATTAAGGTCTGTTATGTATATAACAGTTTTTTTTAAGTTAGTTTATTATAGAGCGATGCGTGAATGAGTTAAATTGTAATTGGATGTCGAATAAAATAATTATGATTGGAATAAAACGGTAATTGCATATTATGACGTAGTGTGCCTGTTAATAATAATATAATCAAGCGTGGCTTTATTACAATGATGTAGATAGATAGATAGACAGATAGCTAGAGATAGACAGACAGAGAGATAGATGGATAGATAGATAGATAGATAGATAGATAGATAGATAGATAGATAGATAGATAGATAGATATAGATGGATAGATAGATAGATAGATAGATATAGATGGATAGATAGATAGATAGATAGATAGATAGATAGATAGATAGATAGATAGATAGATAGACAGATAGATAGATAGATAGATAGATAGATAGATAGATAGATAGATAGATAGATAGATAGATAGATAGACAGATAGACAGATAGACAGATTGGTAGATAGGTAGGTAGATATGTAATGAAATTGATAAAATTCTGTCGTCTCAAAATGAAACCAAATTATAAAAACCACCAATTATAATGAATTTCCAAATTTTTAAATATGAATTAATGTTAAAATGAATCATTTAACAAATAAATACTACATATTTCATGTATTTCCGAGTATCATATAAGATTATGAATAACATAATATAATAGTAATATAAATAATATAATAAATATAATTATAATAATAACAATATAATAATACAATAATACAATAATATAATAATAATATAATATGAATAAGATTACGAAGTTAGAACGATATAAGAGAAGAATATCGTGTTGTATGGTACAGTGAAGCATAATAAGCTCTTTTGTCTATGCAAGTGTCTCTCTTTATCCAATTATACGAAGAAAGCGACATTACGTAACGTGGGAAAGCGCCCTTCAACAGTCTCATCTTCCGTAGAGCTATTTCAGGAGATTAATGATTATATCAGTTAATTAAAGTGAATTAATTTAGTCTACTGCAGTAATTAACATTAAAACTGTAGAAAAGCCTATCTGTGAAAAGCTATGATTACAGGAAGAATTTAATTACAGTTATTGAATGAATTTAAAACACCCCAATTATTGAAGATGTTGACTAATTATAAGAAGAATTGTAATCAAAACTACAATAATCCAACACATCCCGTTCTGTCTGTAAGTATCCCTCAATATCTCAATACGAAGATGGTGAGGAGTAGCATTTCATGGTTTACTTGCAAAATTGTCCGATGACGCAATTGAGTCATTAAGTCATGATGACGTCATAGATGGCCATGGCAAGTCAATATGACCAAGGGACAGAAACCAGTATCAATATATTAATAGTTAAAAACAAAATACAATAATGTAATATAAATGTCAACATTAAGCTTAAATGTTACATCAAGCGCGTCCGTCTATGTCTCTCGGTGTATGGATACCAATAGAAAAAGAGACATCACGCGGCTGACTTGTAAAGTAGAAAAACCGGGAAGCAATTCCCTTGTGTGCCCTAACAGTCGATTGCACAGCCAAATGCCGATATAAACGAACAGAGGAGGCAGACGAGCTATATTCGACCATAGACACACGGCGACTCTAACCGGTGGCATTTTATCACATCCCAACCGGCTCCAGTACACAACTGACACAGGCACATAAATAGGTACATTAGATAGATAGATAGATAGATAGATAGATAGACAGACAGATATAGATAGATAATGGATAGATAGATATACAGATAGACAGATAGATAGATAGACAGATAGCTAGATAGATAGATAGATAGATAGAAAGAGAGAGACAGATAGATAAATAGATAGATAGATAGATAGACAGATAGATAGATAGTCAGATAGATAGATAGTCAGATAGATAGATAGTTAGGTAGATAGATAGATAGATAGATAGATAGATAGATAGATAGATAGATAGATAGATAGATAGATAGATAGATAGATAGATAGATAGATAGATAGATAGATAGATAGATAGATAGATAGATAGATAGATAGATAGACAGGTAGATAGGTAGATTGGTAGATTGGTAGATTGGTAGATTGGTACATAGATAGATAGGTAGATAAGTAGATAGGCAGATATATAGATATAGATAGGCCTATAAATATAGAGTTCTGGGGCCGGTTGGGATCCGATAATATCCCTACCGGCGACATAGTGCTGCAGAAAAAGGGAAAAAGCTAAACGGCCGGAGATTCGATTTTTGAATAAGAAATATGCCGAGTTTGTTTGGCTTGTCGCTTGATGAGCATAATACGATCAAAGACGCTGAATGTCCTCCAAATGACGCCAACAACATCCATAACAGGGGGGAGACCAGTAAATTGATTCCGATTTTTTTTATCTACTCTATTCCTCTCTCTCTCTCTATTCCCGTTGCAGCTCGTCGTTATTGTCGCGGCTGTCCGCAAATGAAATACAGGCAAGACTCTGCAACACTTTTATGATTTAAAATAAAAGGGATGTAATCTTTATTGTATTAAGTATTACTTACATTGAAAATTATTAAGTAAGTTAAATTTAAAGCTAAGTAAAGTTAACTATTATAAGAAGTAATAAGCAGATTATAGTATACTTCATCGTACCGGTAGATAGTTAACAGTAGAGATGAAAATGTGTGCCGGTACTTGAATGATATTGTATAGCCTGAACTGTGTTTAGTACTTCTAATTATTTGATAATCTATTATAAATCGTTACGTAATTCAATACGTATACAAGTACGCCAATGATTTTATGTAAAAAGGAATGTAACCTTTATTGCATTAAGTATTTAGCATAATTGGATACAACAGTATTATCGTCAAGGTAATTTATAGGTAGAATCAGAAATTTGTGTAGAAAACTGAATCAGACAAAAATTGCTAACCGGTCGTAAGTCGTCAAGTATCTCAGCACGTTTTGTCGAAAAATTACTATTTATCTTAATCATCTATCTATCTATCTATCTATCTATCTATCTATCTATCTATCTATCTATCTATCTATCTATCTATACTATCTATCTATCTATCTACCTACCTACCTACCTACCTACCTATCCATCCATCTATCTGTCTATTATCTAACTACCCATCTGTCTATCTATCTATCTATCTATCTATCTATCTATCTATCTGTCTGTCTCTCTATCTTTACCTATCTATCTATCGCCGCTACTTCCATCTCTATTATCAATTTAATATCTACCTACCTAACTGCCTGCTTATCTTTATATCGATCTATTTACGCACCGATCTATCTATCCTCTCTGTCTATCTGTACATCTATCTATCTACGTATCTCTAGGTGGATCGTACTTTTGGATTAGATTCTTGAAAGTTTGTGACCCTCGCTATTGGGCTGGGCGCATGTGTGCCTAATGCCCAGGACGCCGCAAATTGATGCGCTGTCTATATCGGAAAGTGAAGGGCAAAAACGACTTTGATTTCGTTACATAAAGTTGTGTTTGCACACAACATCCCTCGCTATATAGTCGGTGATTGCATTGAGACCTCGTTTTCCATGTAACAACGTGCAGCGGTTAAAAGGACGCCAATTTATCTCGTTTATCTTCAATCTCCCCAAATCAAGAGTTCTCTTTTTGTCTACTCTTCCCCGTCGCTAACTTCTGGCTCTTCGATCTATTTTCCAACAATGAATCGTTTTCGGCTTCCTCCCCTTCAGCAACAGCAACAGCAACAAAAAAAATTCTCCCTTTCATCTTTTTATGATTCAGTTATACGTATAGTGACTAAATTAATGAGGCTCTCGATGAAAGTTGCGCGCTGATGGCGACTTTTTGGACATCTGTTCCACTTGAGCGACTTTTTCGTTTTTGGCGAGTCTTTTTATTGCGACATTGTTGTTTCTTTCTGTACGATTGCCGAAGCAATCTTCGTGTGGTAAAAAGTACAGACAGATAGACAGATAGATAGATAGATAAATAGATAGAAAGATAGATAGATAGATAGACAGACAGATAGACAGATAAACAGATAGATAGATAGATAGATAGATAGATAGATAGATAGATAGATAGATAGACAGATAGATAGATAGATAGATAGTGTAGATAGATAGATAGATAGATTGATAGATAGATAGACAGATAGACAGATAGACAGACAGATAGATAGATAGATAGATAGACCGATAAATGGACAGATAGATGGATAGACATACAGGTAGAAAAAATAGGTAGATAGATAGATAGTTACATAGATATATAGATACATAGATACATATCAGATAGATAGACAGATGATAGACAGACAAATAGACACGTATAAATGGATATAGACAGACTGAGGAGACATAGGGTAAACTATACAGATACTTAAACTGACATAGCACAGAACAGTCACTCGGATGTCATACACGAAACAAACTATATTATAACGAGTATTAGAAATAGCATAATAATACTAAAAAATTAATTACTTCCGGTGGGAGAATACCAATCACCGCTCGATGTGGACGTATAATAGGTGATTGAAAGGTCCATATTGTTCATTCAATTAATAAATAACGGCACGTATCGCACTCATGTTTTGCCGAGCGTGAATAGCCAATTTAGGCGCGAACAACGTGTGGGAAGTAGCGCACATGTTGATGTCACTCGGTAATCGTAACTGTCGGCGTATCGATATGTTTCTGATGGATTTAGTCTTAATGCCGTTACTAATGAACACCCCATTCTCCCGCCTTGTTGCATTTTCCTCCATTATCGTCCTTAATTAACACACTTATGATAACATTCAATACAATAAAAAATCCATCTATCCGTCTATCTGTCTGTCTATCTATTTGTCCACCTAATCTGTCTATATATCTGGCTATCTATCCATCTATGTATCTACCTGTCTACCTGTCCACCTAATCTATCTATCTATCTGTCTATCTATCTATCTATCTATCTATCTATCTATCTATCTATCTATCTATCTATCTATCTATCTATCTCTCTATCTATCTATCTAATCTATCTTTCAGCTTACCATAAGTCAAACCGTCTATCTATCTACCTGTCTATTTACATATCTATCTGTCTATCTCTCTGTCTACCTATCTTTCTATTTGTATAATTTTGCCCCTAAAAGGTAATACGATTAAGGAAAATACACTTGTGAATTATCCAACTAATCTGGTACTTTTCTGGCATAGGCTCATCAATTTGATGGAAGGTCCAAGCTAAAATAAAATCGTTAAACTAATAAAACTTTAAATCCAGAAACGGATATTCGATATCGATACAAAAATAAGCAGTTTAATACTAAACTGCCCCGATAAAGTCAACGGCAAACCTTTCATTCATTTAATAAAATTCTACAGTTAATAAGTACGAATAACGTAATCAAATTTCCGGTCATAGGTCCTGGCTTTCAGTTAACTATACATTCAAGGATCCAAAGAACCACTCCAATTTAGTACATCAATATAAATACATAAGTGACTACTTAATCATATTACTATGTCATCATTATTTTTAAATTATTATTAATCTGTTATAAACACTATCCAACCAACAATCACAGGTCCTGGCTTTCAGTTAAACCCCCCGGCTACATTCAAGGATCGTTAGAAACAAAACCAATCCAAATCCAGCATTGCAATAAAACTCCTTCTGATAATCATTAAGTATAGTTAATCACAATATTCATCACATAATAGCATGTATATATATCAAGTTATAATTAATTTTCACCGTAAATTGACTTACGTTTTCAGGAATATGAATCAAATTTACATCAGGGAACCTTCATGTTGTGTGTATACGTGTCCATTGTACTGTACAGACAGTAAAAGAGGGTTCTTGCTGGGACAAAGTTGATTGCTTATTACTTCCTTGTTTATAGAGATATAGCATTCAAAAAAATATTGCATGCTAGTTCTAATAGTACTTAATACACCTATCAAGTTTCATTGCAATCGGTTTGATAGTTTTACGAGAATAAAATCCTAAACTTTAGAAATTACAAATTATTTTCCGCCATTCAGGATCCCCCCCCGCCCCTTTTTTTAGCTCTTAGACTGCCGTACACAAGAGTGTCCATTGTGTCCCTTTTGTCCTTCTACGGCTGTCCGCACAATGGACAAAACAAACCGGACAATATAATGCGCCCTATACGCACTATGGTCCATAAAGTCTCGTATTGTTATCGACGTACTTAAACCGCTGGTCGACACAGTTTTTTTTTGCATCAAAGATTTGTGTTTTCACGCAGAGAGGAAAGAAAGAGATGAAAACAGAAAGAAGAGAAATAAGAGATAAACGATAAACGATAAATTCAGTACATGTTTTTCTATCTTGTCTAGGCAAAGATTTTCTAAATAGCAATCTATAGAGATTTCTTCAGCTGTCTGTGGGATGTATAATCTGATCATAATGTATCGTTTGATTAAATTACTATATAGTTAAAAGTATTTAGTTAACGTTATATATCTGTCTATCTGTCTATCTGTCTATCTATCTATCTGTCTATCTATCTATCTATCTGTCTATCTATCTATCCATCTAATTTATATGTTTGCCTTATCTACCTATCTAACTATCATCTGTTTGCCTATCTACCTATCTATCTCTCTGTCTATCGATCTATCGATCTATCTATCTATCTATCAATCTATCTACTTATCTGTCTATCTATCTATCTATCTACCTATCTATCTATCTATCTATCTACCTATCTGTCTATCTACCTATCTATCTGTTTGCCTGTCTACCTATCCATATGGCTGTCTATCTATCCAACTATCTTTCTGTCTGTCTATTTTTGTACCATTTCAAGAATATTTCTACGATCGTCATATTGACAAGATCAAAATACATTGTTTGATTAAACTACTCTAGATAAATGTATATTCTTAAAGTTACGATAAAATTAACTATAGCAGTATGAATCCTACCTCATAGCGAGGGTTGTCAGCACATTATTAGTTATTATTACAGAACGGTATGTTAACTATACGCTAAAGATATAACTGTTTCTTGAACAGCGTTTGTATATTCATATAACTTTTGATCTTTACTTAACTATACAGCTACGTATCTAAACTACTGAACTTAAATTTAACTGTATAATAACATTAAAGTCTTGTATACTCTTCATTATATAGCCCAGAACTTTGTTAATCGTCTTTGTAAAATCGAATCAGGATTAACAATTACACACCTTAATAGATTCGCGATAGAGCTTTCCTAGGAAGACCTATATAGGGAGACAGCCTGTAAAAACCTATCTAGGACGCAGAACTCTTAATGCCTAGTCTATTTAATCCGAAAAACGCTTCATTATCCCTATGGGATATCTCACCTGCCCTCGGAGTGGAAAAGCCTCCCCCTTGCGTTTCCTTCCTTGTCTCGCTTGTCTATTGGTGTTTGGAAAATGTGTATCATCTTTCAAGTCCCATAGTGTCGACACTGAAAACCTTTTCCTCTTCTTTTATTTCTTGGCAGATATTGCTTTTCAACCGGTCTATTCGAACTGGTGAATGAGGAGATTAGTCGCACCATTGTGATGGCCTTGTTGCTGCACTTAAATCATCACACCGAGCACCGGTAGGGGGTATAGCTGGAAAGGGGACGACTATATATTGTCTGATCCATTTTGATATACATGGGCTACCGAAGACGTTTAAAGTGTGTAATGTTATTACCTTCGCTTAATTTACTCTATTTGACTATTAACTTATTGGAGTGACTAGTATTAAACTAAAACTACTATACTGTTTATAACAACTTATGTTGTAATAGATAGATCTTATGTTGATAATAGATAGATAGATAGAGAGATAGAAGATAGATAGATAGGTAGGTAGGTAGGTATGTAGATAGGTAAATAGATAGTTAGGTAGATAGATAGATAGATAGATAGGTAGATAGATAGTTAGGTAGACAGGTAGATAGACAGACAGTAATTAGTATTAAACTAAAACATCTTATCCAAGTTAACTATCTGTTACATATACTACTATACTGTTTATAACAACTTGTAATAGTTGACGATTTCTATTAGCATTGGATTAGCACATCCATTACGTTGATTTGTATCTTAAATACAATTTAACCTATCTAAGATTTATAAACTTGTAAGGGTAGATTGATAGACAGCAAAGGTAGTTGGCACTAAACTAGCAAATCTATGTATATATTAACTATTATAGTATCTAATGATATCCACGTTAGCCAACCCATCTAATTAAATGCAATTCTTTAAAAGAAAACCTTCATTAACCTTTATACTGATTTCCGAGTCAATAGAGAAACCTATACGCAGAACCGCAATATCCAAAACTTGTAATACCAGATGAAAGAGAAAGGCTAAACACATACGGGTAAATATTAGTTGATCCAAAAAGCAGCGCCCGGTTCGCTTTTCTCCATGAAGAACATAATTACAGGGGATTATCTTTTCAGTCTGGACAAACTTTTCACACGCCTCATTCATATCAAAGCGATTATACTTTCACACCCGTCGCCTTTTCAANCAACCCATCCAATTAAATGCAATTCTTTAAAAGAAAACCTTCGTTAACCTTTATACTGATTTCCGAGTCAATAGAGAAACCTACGCAGAACCGCAATATCCAAAACTTGTAATACCAGATGAAAGAGAAAGGCTAAACACATACGGGTAAATATTAGTTGATCCAAAAAGCAGCGCCGATTCTCCATGAAGAACATAATTACAGGGGATTATCTTTTCACTCTGGACAAACTTTTCACACGCCTCATTCATAACAAAGCGATTATACTTTCACACCCGTCGCCTTTTCAATATGAAACAAGCCGTTCTCTCTCTCTCTCTCTCTCTCTTGTGTGTTTATAGTAGCGTGTATATATAATAGCTACTCTTATACAAGTGGCTTTATGGAGAAAAACGGTCACAGAATGATAGAAACGGATCCAAAACTCGAGCAGCATAGTAGCACGCACTTATTAAAAAGACTCTCTTGTACTAGTAAATGGGAAACAGGCTATTGAGCGACTGCAATGAAGCGTGATATACCCGTTCACAGACCGGTCAATGGTCAGTACATAATAAGGACTTCTCTGTATTCAGCCAATATGTGTCAAAATGGGGAGCCGATGATTGCACTTGATCAATGAGAGCAACGGGGTTTTGGTATTGAGGATAGAAATGTCGTATATTAAGTTTGGGCTTATAACGTGTACGCGTGTTATAAGAGTGGGTGATTCAATGTACGTGTGAAGAAGGTGATGAGAGGTGGATTGAACGAGTTACTCTGGCAGCCCCGGGCAACAAGATTCACGACTAGTTATGAGAGTAATTGCTGCACTCGATATACCTTTTGGTGTTGTAATGAATGTCTTTCACATACTGAGGGTTTAATAAGAAACTTGGTTGCATACTGTATGAACGGCCCCCTTGTGACTTGTCTCTTATGTAAGTTAATTGCCTGTATTGGTTATGTTAGTATAGTTATCTTTTAAACTCTATAGGCCACCTCTGTTTAACACGCTTTAGAAAGATATTTCGTATTTTTGTGTATCTGAGTAGTATTTTGATCCACTTGTAAGAACTGAAAATAGATCATTAAGATGAGCGCGTTTTACGGTAGTACAAATTTGTTGAGACTTGTAATGACTTACTTATATCGCAAGTACATTATTTGTCTGTCGGTCTGCCTGTCTGTCTATCTGTCTATCTATCTATCAATCTATCAATCTAGCTACGTATCTATCTATCTGTCTGTCTGTCTGTCTATCTATATCTATCTATCTATCTATCTATTAACTTATCTATCTATATCTATCAACTAATCTATCTATATTTATAATTTGTTGATCTGTCTACCTGTCAACCCAATATCTTTCTATACAATCTATTGATCTATCTTTCTGTCTACCTACCTATCTACCTACCTATCTACCTATCTGTTTATTTATCTATCTATCTGCTGTCTGCTTCTATCTATCTGTCTATTTATAATCTGTCGATCTGTCTATCTATCAACGTAATATCTTTCTATAATCTATTGATCTATATATCTGTCTATCTACCTATCGATCCATTTATCTACCTATGTGTCTATCTGTTTATCTATCTATCATTTTATCTGCGTATCTATCTGTCTATCTATAATCTGTTGATCTGTCTATCTATCAACCTTAATATATATCTATAATCTATTGATCTATCTATCCATCTATCTATCTATCTATCTATCTATCTATCTATCTATCTATCTATCCATCTATCTATCTATCTGTCTGTTTATCTATCTATCTATATCTGTCTATCTGTCTGTCTGGCTATCTACCTGTCTAAGTACCCACCTTTCTACCACCTTACCTGTCTAACTGTCTATTTATAGCGGGTACTAAAAACTCTTAAAATCTTGTTTTAATTACGCTGCAGTAGCAAGTTAGTAATGTGGTACTTTAATAATTTCACCGTTAAATATGTGATTGCCCTGAAACTTATTGAAAATTGACAGAATCCTTAGATGCACAGTAAAACGTACATCTCGGCTTTTACTTGACTTCAAGTGTAACGGAAAACTCAAATTAGGGATAATTAGGGACTTTGTCAAACGATGAATGTTTTCCAGCTTCGAGAAATCTTCAGTTGAAGTGACAGCGGGGGATCTTCCGCATCCATTCCAGGCCATTTTGAAAATCTGATTTCCAATTCAGCATCGAGACATGTTCCATCTATACGTTTAACCCGACTAAATAGATTGTTAATGTTATTCTTCAATCATTAACTTAAGTCTATAATCTAGGATCGTCGTTATTGTAATTAGCGCAATTCGCAGTACACTGCAGTCATTATATAGACATTAACTGGCTCCATCAGAAATTAACCTGGCTCTTCCTAACTCTCGTTACGTAATTAATAGTAATTAGAATAAATTGATGTTACCTTGGGACTAAGGTCAAGGTCAACTGATTCGTTGATCAAACAATAAGATTGTAGTTGATTATGGTTTACACAATATCAACTTAATGAAGATACAAGTTGTGTCGGTTAGTTGTAACAGACTAAGTTAATTTAGCAATGCCGTTTATTACACAGAGATGAAACAACGGTATTAACTATAAATACAGTTTGATTAACTTGATTAGGCTATCAACTTATCCACGAAATATTATATTCACATGTCTCGCCAGAATATTTGAAACAAGAACCAACGTTTCGAATTGATATGAGACATTGGGGTGCTGACTTTGTTTGCCCTGCCTCTTTGCTGCGTGTGTTGTCTTTGGTTGGCTGCCGTCAGTTGGCAATGTAGGCTGAGGTTTTCAAATCAGCGGATTAGTACCAGCCCAGACGCTGTCGAAGCAAGCATCAATGGACAACACGACCGCCAGTTCCGATATGGTCGCCAAAACCAGTCCGATTCACTCCATCGACCACATCCTGGGCAATTTCGGTCGAGCAGACTCGAATCACGGTAAAGACTTCAGTTTTAAGTCATATCAACTTATACAGTAATCTGGTTTGATAACAAAGTGTGTTTCTCCAAATCCCCGATAGATGGCGCCAGTGTCGACGAAGCTTCCAACGACTACGGGGTAAAAATCTCCTTTTCGATACACTTTTCGATCCATTTTAACTTCAATCAAAGTTAATTGATATTAACTCGTGAATATAGGACCTAGTGGTTAACAGAGAAAGTGAGAATCTAGAAGAGGGAGGTAGAATCAACGGAACGAGGAGTCGCCGCAATCGAACGACGTTCACGACGTTTCAGCTTCACCACCTGGAGGAAACCTTCCAGCGGACGCAGTATCCGGACGCGACGACACGAGAAGAATTAGCCATCAAACTCCAACTTACGGAATCTCGTATCCAGGTTCGTTGTATTTAACTATAATGAAACTTAACATGAATTAAGATCTAAAGTCAATTAACTTTAATAAGGATTAAGTTGACTTTAGTACATATCCTTTTGGCGTTTTGTATTAGTACACTAGCTTTAACAGGTTACCTATGATGATTTGAGTAAATCGTGATATCGAGTAATCGATCCAATTACAACTTAAATGTCGAATTGTAGCTGAAGTTTTGTATGCGTTTCTGGTATAATTCACAGTTGAAACTATTAGGAATGTTGAAACTGAATGAAAAAGAGTCGCGAACCCTTCGTCAATTGAAAACCGCACTGTATTGCTGCTGGATATTGTTTGTGTGGCAAGTACGGCACTCGAGCAGCTCGAATGACAAGCTCGCTGAGCCGCAAATAAAGCCGCTCTCTCTCTCTATCTAACCGTTATTAGAGATATTTGAAAAATAGTCTTTTCTATTGACGGCCATTGATCCTCGGGTCTGATATAACTTTTGCACGGCCACAGAACAGCCGACCAATTGAAATAAATAGAAAGAACAACTGCTATATATCCTTCCTCTTTTCAGAACCCCGCCTTGTTGTAACTGGATCCTTCTGATTCAATTGGTTTCAGTTATTCAAGTTGAGGGTAGATTTCAATCTGGCTAATGTAGGCGAGTTTAACGACATATTGTCGAATTGAATTATGTATAGCGGTAGTCCATGTGTAATCATAATTTGATTGATTAAATAAATGTTGAAAGTAGTGAAATATTAGCGTTAAGGTAATGATTAATCTTTAGACCAGCTATGCAGTCTAACTTTCTATCTATCTGTCAGTCTGTCTGTCTATCTTTCTATTTATCTATCTTTCTGTCTGTTTATCTATTTATCCATCCTATTTAAGTCTATATATCTATCTATCTGTCTGTCTGTCTCTCTGTCTATCTATATCTACGTATCTATCTACATATCTGTGAATCTGTGTATCAACCCATGCATCTGTCTATCTATCTTTCTATCTATCATCTACCTATCTATCTGTTTATCTATCTATCTATCTAACCTATTATCCATCCATCCATCCGTCTGTCTAACTATTTAACTCCATCTATACAGTCAAAGTATTATAGTAACAGCAATACGATGACATTACAGTCAATTTAAATATTTCATCATTTTAATTATTTGTACGGAAACATAGGTTTGGTTTCAAAATCGGCGCGCCAAGTTCCGCAAAACCGAGAAATATCGAGAGGAATCGCTGACGGTTCTCGGCTTAACTCAGAAGAAAACGGAACATTCCCGTAAGTTTTCTCTAATGAATTTCCGTCAATTTCTGATCCGCTTTTGAATTTGAGATTTGAATAATGTCATCAAGTGAAATATTTGAGAACTATTAAAATAAAAGAGATATTTATTTAACTAGATCTATCGAGACTCCAACACGCATTCAATCCGGCCAACAGCGGAATCCACCCTGGTCTCTTCCTTCCGGCGCTGTTCCCCAATCCGTTTCTACTGTCTCAGTATTCATTAATGAATCTCGGTTATCCTACTACAGCGCTGAATTTCAACTTATCAGGACCTCACAAATACTTTCCTTTCCTTCAAGAATCTCGGACGAATCCTGAATTCGCCAGTATCATTCAAGATAAAGCATTCACTGTGAATCCCAGCCGGGAATCTCTTCATAAAGACAGTGATTTACATTAAGATTCATAGTAATAAGAATGAGAATAAGATTGGGATCGTCTGTGTGTTTTGCTCTGTGTATCTGTTGCTGCGTTGCCAGTTTTCTAATAAATATCAAGTGCGCCGTGAGAATCACGTGACTTTGTTGACACGCCGCGTGGCCGCGTGCCTCTTCGCTTGACACGGAACAACTCCAATATAAGATTCAATGATCCGTTACAAGCTCCGTTAATTGTTTCCCTAGTGCGATTTTTGAAACCGTAGTAGCGTTTTATATCATTGTCCATTAAATGTAACTTAATGGTTGTTAAACTGAACCAAACTAATGAAAGTGGTTAAAAGACTAGCAGTGCCCTCAAGTTGAAGTTGATTGC
>JAIQCU010001847.1:0-15559 GCA_022114935.1 Leptestheria dahalacensis
CCGGCAGGCGTGGCGCCGGGGCGGTCTTGCCCCAAGGCTGGCCGTCGAGCTCGGCGGTTTCCAGCCAGTCGCGCACGAACTGCTTGTCGAACGACGGCGGATTGCTGCCAACGGCATAGGTGTCGGCGGGCCAGAAGCGCGAGGAATCAGCGGTCAACACTTCATCCATCAGCGTCAGCGTGCCGTTTTCATCAAGACCGAATTCGAACTTGGTGTCGGCGATGATGATGCCGCGTGTCGCCGCGTATTCGGAAGCTTCCTGATACAGGCGAATCGAGATGTCACGCATCTTCGCCGCCAGCTCGGTACCGATGCGCTGCTCGACTTCGGCGAACGAGATGTTCTCGTCGTGCTCACCGACATCGGCCTTGGCGGCCGGGGTGAAGATCGGCTCGGGCAGCTTCTGCGCATTCTGCAGGCCGGCCGGCAAGGCGATGCCGCAGACCTTGCCGGTCGCCTGGTAATCCTTCCAGCCGCTGCCGGCCAGATAACCGCGCACCACCGCCTCGACAAGGATCGGCTTGAGCCGCTTGGTGACCATGCTGCGGCCGCGCACCTGTTCCGCTTCATCGGCACCGACCACGCTTTCCGGAGCGATGCCCGTCAGGTGATTCGGCACGATATGACCGAGGCGATCAAACCAGAACAACGCCATCTGGTTGAGCACCCGGCCCTTCGCAGGAATCGGATCGTCAAGAATCACGTCGAAAGCCGACAGGCGATCGGTCGTGACCATCAGCAGCTTGTCGTCGCCGACCGCATAGTTCTCACGCACCTTGCCGCGCGACAGGCGCGGCAGGCTGTGCAGGTTGGATTGATACAGCGCGGTCATATGAGCCCGTCCTGAAAAACAAAAACCTCGCCGCGCCGGCGGTGAGGTGTTGAACAACCATGTCACCGGCGTTGCCGCCGGTGACCGGTCAATGCACGTTAAAGGCGCGATTGCAACGCAATCAGTTCACCAGCATGTCGAGCGAACCCTTCTTGTACAGATCCGACATCTTCTCAAGCGACAGCGGCTTGATCTTGCTCGCCTGGCCGGCGCAGCCGAACTGCTGGTAGCGCGCCAGACAAATCTTCTTAGCGGCTTCGCGCGCGGGCTTCAGGTATTCACGCGGGTCGAACTTGCTCGGGTTCTCGTGGAAGAAGCGGCGAATCGCGCCGGTCATCGCCAGACGGATGTCGGTATCGATGTTGATCTTGCGCACACCGTGCTTGATCGCTTCCTGGATTTCCTCGACCGGCACGCCGTAGGTTTCCTTCATGTCGCCACCGAACTCGCGGATCTCGGCCAGCAGTTCCTGCGGCACCGACGACGAGCCGTGCATTACCAGGTGGCAGTTCGGGATGCGCGCATGAATTTCCTTGATGCGCCAGATCGCGAGAATGTCGCCCGTCGGCTTCTTGGTGAACTTGTAAGCGCCGTGGCTGGTGCCAATCGCAATCGCCAGCGCGTCACAGTTGGTCTGCTTGACGAAGTCAGCAGCCTGATCCGGATCGGTCAGCAGCTGCTCGATGGTCATCTTGCCGTCAGCGCCGTGGCCGTCTTCCTTGTCGCCCATCATGGTTTCGAGCGAACCGAGCACGCCGAGCTCGCCTTCAACCGAAACGCCGATGCTGTGCGCGAACTCAACGACTTTCTTCGTCACCGCCACGTTGTACTCATACGAGGCGACCGTCTTGCCGTCTTCCTGCAGCGAGCCGTCCATCATCACCGAACTGAAGCCCGACTTGATCGCGCCCATGCACACCGCCGGGCTTTGGCCGTGGTCCTGGTGCATGACAACGGGAATGTGCGGATAAGCTTCGAGCGCGGCCAGAATCTGGTGGCGCAGGAACGGCTCGCCAGCATATTTCCGGGCGCCCGCCGAAGCCTGCATGATCACCGGCGCGTCGACTTCGCTCGCCGCCTCCATGATCGCCCAGACCTGTTCCATGTTGTTGACGTTGAACGCCGGTAGACCGTAGCCGTTTTCAGCGGCATGATCCAGCAGTTGGCGCATTGAGACGATTGGCATGTTTACTCCCAGTTTTGTATGAAATTCCTGTCGCGGTCAGTGGACCCCACCGACCTGCACAATCTTCAGTGTGTTCGTGCCGCCGGCCTGGCCCATCGGCTCGCCCACGGTCAACACAATCACATCGCCCGGCGACACCAGGCCGTTCTGCAATAGCAAGGATTCAGCCTGCGTCAGCGCGATGTCGCGGTCGGTATTCAATTCCTGATTCAGCGCGATGACGCCCCGATACAGCGCCATCTTGCGCTGGCTGGTCAGATTCGGCGTCAGCGCGACGATCGGCGCGCGAATCTTGTGACGGCTCATCCACAGCGCGGTCGAGCCCGATTCCGTAAGCGCGACGATGGCTTTGGCGCCAAGGTGATAAGCGGTAAACAGCGCGCCATAGGCAATCGACTGATCGATGCGCGAGAACGTCACGTCGAGAAAATCGGCGTCGAGGCGCATGACCTCGGATCTTTCTGCTTCAACGCAAATTGCCGCCATCGTCTCAACGGTCTCGACCGGATACTTGCCTGACGCCGTTTCGGCCGACAGCATCACCGCGTCAGTGCCATCCAGCACCGCATTCGCGACATCGCTGACCTCGGCGCGCGTCGGCACGGCGTTGACGATCATGCTTTCCATCATCTGCGTGGCGGTGATGACGAGTTTGTTCGCCTCACGCGCCAGCTTGATCATGCGTTTCTGCAACGCCGGCACGGCAGCATTGCCCACCTCGACCGCGAGATCGCCACGGGCAACCATGATGCCGTCGCTGGCGGCGAGGATCTCGTCGAGCACCTCCGGCACAATGGCTTCGGCGCGCTCGATCTTGGCAATCATCCGCGCCTTGCGGCCGTGCGGCTGGCCAGCAATGTTCGTGAGCTGGCGCGCCATTTCCATGTCGGTGGCGTTCTTCGGGAACGAGACGGCGACATAGTCGGCACCCAGCGCCATCGCCGTCTTGATGTCTTCCATGTCCTTGGCTGTCAGCGCCGGCGCCGAGAGGCCGCCGCCCTGACGGTTGATGCCCTTGTTGTTCGACAGCTCGCCGCCGATTTTCACCGTCGTGTGAATCGCCTGACCGACGATGCGCTCGACGATCAGCACGATCAGGCCGTCGTTCAACAACAGCAAATCGCCGGGCCTGACATCGCGCGGCAGATCCTTGTAGTCGAGGCCGACGCGTTCTTCATTGCCAAGTTCGCCATTGACGCCCCAGCTGGCGTCGAGAATGAACGGCTGCCCCGGTTCAAGGTGAACGCGTCCCTGCTCGAACTTGCCAACGCGAATCTTTGGCCCCTGAAGATCGGCCATGATCGCCACCTCGCGCCCGCAGATCTGCGCGGCGGCCCGCACCGTCTCGGCGCGGGCAATGTGATCCTCCGCCGTGCCATGCGAGAAATTCAGACGCACCACATCCACCCCCGCCCGGATGATCTTCGTCAGCACTTCAAGGGAGCTCGAAGCCGGTCCAACCGTGGCAACAATCTTTGTGGCGCGTATCATGGATTTTTCTCTGGGAGGTGGTTGGGGTAGAGGGAAATCAGGCCGCGCGTTCCTCAAGAATGGCGAATGCTGGCAATTTTTTTCCCTCAAGGACTTCAAGGAAGGCACCACCGCCAGTGGAGATGTAGCCGACCTTGTCATCAATGCCGTACTTGGCAATGGCCGAAAGCGTATCACCGCCACCGGCAATCGAAAACGCCGCGGATTCAGCAATTGCAATGGCAAGCGTCTTCGTGCCTTGCCCGAACTGATCAAATTCAAACACGCCGACCGGGCCGTTCCAGACGATCGTGCCCGCCTGCTTCAGCATTCCCGCCAGTTGCGCGGCGGTTTGCGGGCCAATGTCCAGAATCATGTCATCGTCTGCAACGTCGGTTGCCGCCTTGGTCGTCGCCTCGGCGTCGGCGGCGAAGCGCTTCGCGCACACCACGTCGGTCGGGATTGGCACCGAGGCGCCCCGCGCCGCCATCATCTCGATGATGGCCCGGGCTTCGCCGACCAGATCGGCCTCCGCGAGCGACTTGCCAATGTTCTGGCCAGCAGCCAGCATGAAGGTGTTGGCAATGCCGCCACCAACGATCAACTGATCAACCTTTTCCGCCAGCGACTTGAGAATCGTCAGCTTGGTCGACACCTTGGAACCGGCGACGATCGCCACCAGCGGCTTGCGCGGTGCGCCCAGCGCCTTGGTCAGCGCGTCGAGCTCCGCCGCCAGCAGCGGGCCTGCGCATGCAACCGGCGCATATTTGGCAATGCCGTGCGTCGTCGCTTCAGCGCGGTGCGCAGTGCCGAAGGCGTCGTTCACATAAACGTCGCACAGCGCCGCCATTTTCTGAGCGAGTTCATCGCTGTTCTTTTTCTCGCCCTTGTTGAGGCGGCAGTTTTCAAGCAGCACGACCTCGCCAGC
The DNA here is from genome assembly GCA_022114935.1 of Leptestheria dahalacensis. Classification (NCBI taxonomy): domain Eukaryota; kingdom Metazoa; phylum Arthropoda; class Branchiopoda; order Diplostraca; family Leptestheriidae; genus Leptestheria; species Leptestheria dahalacensis. Next base: position 4,417 of record JAIQCU010001847.1, read on the forward strand.
GGCGACGTCAACACCGTTCGCCACCCAGTCGGATACCAGACGAACCGGCTTGCCGAGCACTTCAGACAGGCGCTTGGCAACCGGTGCCAGCGTGTCTGCGGGTTTGAACTCGCCTTCGGTCGGACGGCCGAGATGGGAAGTCACCATCACCGCCGCACCTGCGGCCAAGCACGCTTCGATCGCCGGTACCGAGGCGCGAATACGGGTATCTTCGGTGATATTGCCGGCATCGTCCTGCGGCACGTTCATATCGGCACGGATAAATACGCGCTTGCCGGAGAGTTGGCCTTGGGCAATCAGATCGGACAGACGGAGGACTTTGGACATGGCAGGAAAGCGGCTTCGCTGAAAGCGGGTTGGCGGGAAACGAAAACCGGCATTTTACCGCAGCCCTACTTCCCGAATGCAGACCGCCGCCCGGCACGAAGCCGAGGGCCCATCAGGTGGCCAGCCGCAAAACGGTGTAGACCACCATGCCAAGCACGATCATCCAGATCATCTTGCGCGTGAACCAGAAAAACACCCCGGCCACGAGCGCCGCGATCAACTTGTGGTTGCCCATCGAGAGGCCGATGGTGCCACTGCCATCGCCCACCAGCACCAAATCGGGAACGATCACCGCGATCAGCGCCGCCGCCGGGGCATAGCGCAGGGCGCGTTGCAGCCGGTCGGAAAGGGTGATGCGCGCCCCGAAAATCAGGAAAAAGGCACGCGTCACCACGGTGACGGCCGTCAGGCCGAGAATGGTGATCCAGACTTGCAGCGCGGTCATTCGGGAATCTCCTCGCCACGCCGGATCTGATCTTCGAGCTGCCGCTGCGCGGCCTCATTTTCCTTTCGCCTGGCCTCGCGCCGCGAGCCGAACTCGTCCAGGGTGATGCCAACGCCAATCGCCGCGATCACCGCCAGCACCAGATTCAATTTGTATGGAAGCGGCGCAGCCAGCACCGCGACGACGGCAGCGGCCAGCCCCGCAGCCAGCCCAGAACGCGAACCCAGCAGCGGAATCAGGATGGCCAGCAGCGCCAACATGCCCGCAAAGCCCAATCCCCACGAAGCGGGGATCTGACTGGCGAGCAAGATGCCGGTGATCGACGAAGTCTGCCAGGCAAACCAGTTGGTCAGCGACAGGCCGTAGAAATAGCCTTCCATGTCTGGCTGCCGCGCGGCCTGCGGGTAGCGCTCGATAAACATCAGAAAGTTGAGGTCGCCGTTGAAATACCCGATCAACGTGCGTCTGCCAAGCGGCAAATGTTTGAAGTGCGGCTGAATGCCGGCGCTGAAAATGACAAAACGCAAATTGACGATGGTCGCGGTCAGCAGCACTGTCCAGATCGGCAGGCCCGCGGCAATCAACGGCAGCGCCGCCAACTGCGCCGAACCGGCGAACACGGTCAGCGACATGCCGATCGCCTCGACCACGGTCAGCCCCGACTTCGCCATGGCGATGCCGGTCACCATTCCCCAGGCGCCAATCGCCATCGACGAGGGCAACATACGACGCATACCGGCAATGAAACCGTCACGTATTGCCGGGGAAAAGCGCGCAAGCGCGCGGCGCAGCAAGTGTTCAGGCAGCATCATCAAGGTCGGGAAAGGACGCGGGGGCTCGTTGGGTCGTCCCTGACGCACGGGCCGCAGGCCACCCGGCCCACCTGCGTTACATCCCGTTGTGTCCGGTTGTGTCCGGTTGAGGCAAAAATTATATCCGCCCTTTAAGCACCCGCTTAAAAAGCGGCCAGAGCCCGCTTCCGGTGCGCCCCATGCGCGCTGATTTACAATTCGAGCCTACCGAACAAACAAGTCGCTCTGGAGAACGCCCATGTCGATGGCCGATCGTGACGGAAAAATCTGGATGGATGGCAAGCTGGTGGACTGGCGCGACGCCAATATCCACGTGCTGACCCACACCCTGCACTACGGCATGGGCGTGTTCGAAGGCGTGCGCGCCTACAAGACACCTGATGGCACCGCAATCTTCCGGCTGCAGGAGCACACGCGCCGGCTGCTGAATTCGGCGAAGATCTTCCAGATGAAGATCCCGTTCGACGAACAAACGCTGATGGATGCGCAACGCGAAGTCGTGCGCGCCAACAATCTGGCCTCATGCTATCTGCGTCCGATTGCCTTCATCGGCTCGGAAAAGCTCGGCATTTCCGCACGCCAGAACACCGTGCACGTGGCCATTGCCGCCTGGGAATGGGGTGCCTACCTTGGTGAGGACGGCATGCAACGCGGCATCCGCGTCAAGGTCTCGTCGTACACCCGCCATCACGTCAACGTCTCGATGGTGCGCGCCAAAGCGTCGGGTTACTACGTGAACTCGATCCTCGCCAATCAGGAAGTCACCGCGCAAGGCTACGACGAAGCGATGCTGCTCGACACCGAAGGCTATGTCTCGGAAGGCGCCGGTGAAAATTTGTTCATCGTCAAGGAAGGCGTGCTGTACACCCCGGAACTGGCTTCGTGCCTCGACGGCATCACACGTGCATCGGTGATCACGATCGCTCGTGACCTCGGCATTGAAGTCCGCGAGAAACGCATGACCCGCGACGAGGTCTACTGCTGTGACGAAGCGTTCTTCACCGGCACCGCAGCCGAAGTGACGCCGATCCGCGAACTCGATGACCGCCAGATCGGCAGCGGCAGCCGCGGCCCGATCACCGAGCGCATCCAGAAGGAATTCTTTGCCGCCGTCGGTGGCACGCACCCGAAATACAAGCATTGGTTGACCGCGGTCTGACCGCGCATCTTTGGAACGCACCATGAGCCAAACCAGCACCCCGATCGAAGTTGGCGCCAGCGACCTGCCGCTGCACTGCCCGACCCCAGCCACCGCGCAATGGAACCACCACCCGCGCGTGTTTCTTGACGTTGCCCACACGGGCGAAGCAAAGTGCCCATACTGTGGCACCGTCTACCGCGTAAAACCGGGCACGGTCCTCAAGGGACATCACTGAAATGACCATGGCGGCCCGTCTGGCACCCGAATCCATCGCTCAGCGGGTCGGCTGCAAATCCCGCCCACAGGCCCGCTGATGCGAGGCTCACCGGACGGCCCACGCAGTGCGCTGGTCGTTGCCCCCAACTGGATTGGCGACGCGCTGATGGCGCAGCCGCTGCTGACGCTGCTCAAGCAGCGCTGGCCGGCCATGCGCATCGACGTCATGGCGCCACGCCACGTTGCCCCGGTGCTGCGTTTCATGCCCGAGGTAGGCACGGTGATTGCGACAGATCTTGCACACGGCAAGCTGCAATTCGGTGAACGGGTGCAGTTTGCAGCGGCGCTGCGCAGCGAAGGCTACGACGCGGCATGGGTCTTGCCAAACTCGCTCAAATCATCGCTGATTCCGTGGCTCGCGCGGATTCCACTGCGTGTTGGTTATTTGGGCGAACAACGGTTTGGGCTATTGAACCTGCGCTACCGCAACCCGCCCAAGGATCGGCGCCCCGGGATGGTCAGGCACTACGCGCAACTGGCATTCCAGCCAGACGCGGAGCTTCCCGCCCTGCCGCGCCCCGCGCTGCAAGTGAGCCGCGAAACCGTCGAAGCAGTTGCCGCGCGCTTTGGCATTCAACCCGGTCGGCCGCTGCTGGCGTTCTGCCCGGGCGCCGAATTTGGCCCGGCGAAGCGCTGGCCAGCCGAGCACTTCGCCACGCTCGCGCAACTGGTCGCGCACGCCTTTCCGTATGCGCAGATCATCGCCCTTGGTGGCCCCAAGGATGAGCCGCTGGCCGCACGCATTACCGAGTTGGCGAAACACGTCGTCAACCTGTGCGGGCGCACCGGACTCGAAGAGGCCGTCGCGCTGTTGGCGCGTGCCGACGCCGCAGTGTGCAATGATTCGGGGTTGATGCATGTGACTGCCGCGCTCGACCGTCCGCAACTTGCCGTATTTGGTTCGAGCGACCCACGCCACACACCGCCGCACTCGGACGCCGCGACGGTTTTCTGGCTGCAGATGGAATGCAGCCCATGCTTTGCGCGCGAGTGTCCGAAGGGCCACCTGCGCTGCCTGCGCGACATCTTGCCGGAGCAGGTGTTTGCAGCACTGCGTGAGATGCTTCAGACTGGAAGCCCCTTGCACGCCGGGGTCGCCGGCCTGCCCGTATTTCGCCGCAGCGCCTGAGTTGCGCCCGTCCCAACCGCTGACTGACCGAAACCATGCCACGCTTTGCCCGACTGTTTGAAGCCGCCGACGAAATTCTCGACAATTTTCGTGATGCGCTGCGCCGCCGCGACGTGGAAGCGCTATTGAAACTGTGGATGGACGAAGATTCAGTCAGCTGCGTGCTGCCGAACGGCCAGCGCCTGAGCGGGCACGCCCAGTTGCGCGAAGCCTTCGCCCATCTGCTGCACGAACGCGCGGTCTACTGCGATGTAGTCGACACCGTCACCCATGCTTCGCTCGGCGTGACCATCTTCGAAGTCTGCGAAGCGCTGCGCTTCAGCGCCCAGGCGCTCGAAGCCGAACTTTACGTGCACACCACCTACGTACTGATGCAGAACCACGAAGGCTGGCGCATCGCCCACATGCACTCAAGCCCCGCGCACGAAGTCGAGGTCGGCACGCCGCACTCCGTGTCGCACGCGCTGCACTGAGACCTTCCGTGGCAGTACCTGGTCCAAACGACGGCCTGCGCGCGCCCTGGTGGCTGCCAGGCGGCCATGCGCAGACCATCATTCCCGCACTCTATGGCCACGCCCCCGAGGGGCCGCTGCACCGCCGGCGCTGGGACACCCCCGACCAAGACTTCATCGACCTCGACTGGACGCTGGCGCCGGAAAATCTTGACCAATCTGCCGCCCCAGGCCATGCGCGGGCACCCTCCGCTCTAACCGCTGCTGACGAAACGCGGCCGCACGCCCCACTGGTTGTACTGTTCCACGGACTCGAAGGCAGCGCCCGCAGCCACTATGCGCGAGCGCTGATGGCGGCCGTACGCGCCCGCGGCTGGCCGGGCGTCGTCATTCATTTTCGCGGATGTTCGGGCGAAATGAACCTGGCGCCACGCTTCTACCATTCGGGCGACTCGGGCGAACTCGACTGGGTTCTGCAGCGCCTGCACCGCGACCATTGCCAGGCAACGCACCGACCGCTTTACGTGATCGGCGTCTCGCTCGGCGGCAATGCGCTGCTGCGACTGCTCGGCGAGCACCGCGACGCCGCAAAGCTGATTCACGCGGCCTGCGCGGTGTCGGCGCCGCTCGACCTGCCGGCCAGCGGCGCCGCACTCGGACTCGGCTTCAACCGCGTCTACACACAGGCCTTCCTCCGCACCCTCAAGACCAAATGCGAAGCCAAGCTGCGTCAGTTCCCGGGCTTGTTCAACGCCGACGCGATGCGCCGCAGCCGCAACCTTCATGAATTTGACAATGTCGTGACCGCACCGCTGCACGGCTACCGCGACACCGAAGACTACTGGCGCCGCGCATCAAGCAAACCGGTACTGCGCGAAATCACGGTGCCCACGCTGGTACTGAACGCGCGCAACGACCCATTCCTGCCCGGCATCCACCTGCCAGGACTCCGCGACGTCAGCGACCAGGTGCGGCTAGAACAGCCGGAAGCCGGCGGCCACGTCGGCTTCATGCACCCGCAAGCGGGCCTGCGCAGCATGCGGCTGGACTGGCTACCTGAACGCTTGCTGGCGTTTTGTGACGGGGCGCCATGCCACCATCCACACTCGGGCAAACGGCTCCGGCCTGCCCACGATTCCGGAATGATTTGAACCATGGACGATATCGTTCGCAAAGCCCTGGCCAAGTGGCCCAACGTGCCCGATTGCTACGGCTGGCTGGCGCTGGACCGGCGAGGCCAATGGCGCATGCGCAATGAATACGCGCAGCAACACGGACTGTCCGGCGACCCGGTGCGCCATACGGCGCTTGTGGCCTTCATCGAGCGCAATTACGAAGCCAACGCACAAGGCCACTGGTACTTCCAGAACGGGCCGCAACGTGTTTACGTGGAACTCGAATACACCCCGTGGATCGTGCGCCTGCACGCGGCCAGCGCCACACAGCCGGCGCAGCTGCGCACCACCACAGACCGCCCATTCACCGTGCAGCGCTGCATGCTCGACACGCAAGGCAATGTGCTGTTCGGCGGCATTCTCGGTGACGTTACCGGTGACGTTACCGGTGACGTTACCGGTGACATTACGGGTGACATCACCGGCGACGTGACCGGCAAGGCAGCGGCTGACGAGTCCCGTCAGGCTCAAGACGGAGAAACCGGCACCCCGGTGTGCGCGTTGCTGCACGATCAAGACATGGATCTGTTCGCGCAGAGCGCAACGCTGTTCAACGACAGCTGCGGCGCCTTGGGCGAATGGCGGCTGGGCGACCAGACACTCGCCATCGAGCCAATCAGCCGCGAAGACGCCGCGCGCCAGTTCGGCTTTGTCGCCAGCCCTGCGTCCACGCACGCGGCCGGCGCTGAACGGCACTGATGCCGCGCTGAACGCGGGCCGGCCGGCACGCGATTCACGCTCACCCGCTACCGACCGATACCGACCGCTACCCGCCGCGCTTATCCACCGCACTTCCCGCCTCAGCACCACCACAGCTTATTTTTTTCGTTCCCGCATTTCTTCGGTCATCTGCCGCTGCAGTTCGCGGGTGCGCGCATCGATTTCCGAAAGCTGGAAGAAATCGGCATCCCCCACTTCGCGGGCGATGCGCAACTGGTCGAGCGCGGCATTCCACGAGCCCTGCAACGCATAACGCTCGGCCAGTGCCTGATGCTGGCCGGCGCGCTGGTTGGCCGCCGCCCGCGCCCGCGCGAGCAAGTCCCACCAAAACGTCTGCCCGCTGTCATGCCGAGTACGCTCCTGCGCAAAGGCCACGGCCTCGGCGGCACGATCAGCATCCAGCAAGGCCTCGGCCTGCGCGGCACCGACCGCACGGGACAGCGGAAAACGCTGCTGCGCGTCGACCGCGAGGCGCAAAGCCACCTCCTTGCGCCCCTGGCGACGCGCAAGTTCAATGTCCAGCACCGCAAAGGCCACCGGCGACTGCGCACCAACCGCACGCCGCGCCGTCGCCAGATACTTTTCCGCACCAGAAAAATCGCCTTCATTCAACGCCAGCAACGCCAGCCCATACGCATTTTCAGCGCTGGCCGCACGTTGCTGCCGCGATTCCCAAGTGCGCTTCAATAACGCCCGCTGGTCTGGCGCCTGGCCCTGCAACACCTGCGCCCGCGCTTGCATCAGCTTGAATTCGAGTCCCGACGTTTGCGGCTTCGCAGCGCTGAAACGCGCCCGATCCTGCATATCGGCAACGCGCTCGATCGTCAACGGATGAGTGCGCACATACGTCGGCACGTTCGCATCACGGATCGCGTTTGCCCGTTGCAAGCGCTGGAAAAACAACGCCATACCCGCGACATCGAATCCAGCGGCATCGAGAATCTGATAGCCAATGCGGTCGGCCTCGCGCTCGGCGCTGCGTGAAAACGACAACTGATTTTCCATCGCCAGCGCCTGCCCTCCCAAGGCCAGCGCCTGTGCTGCATCGGGGCTGCGGCTTGCCGCCAGCGCCGCCAGCAGCAAACCCGCAATCGCCAGCAGTGAATTCTGCCCCTGGCGGCCAATCATCCGGGCGATGTGCCGCTGCGTCACATGACCAATCTCATGACTGAGCACCGATGCCAGTTCGGACTCGCTTTCGGCGGCCGCGAACAACGCCGTATGAATGCCGATATAGCCCCCAGGCAGCGCAAATGCATTGATATTGCGGTCACGCACCGCAAACAGCTCAAAGCCGCTAAACAGCGCCGCGCTCGGCGCCCCCACCTGCACATTGCCCGACGAGTTCAACCCGGCGACGCCCGTTGCACGGGCGGCGTTCAGCAAGCGGTGGGCAAGCGTGTTCAGATATTCCGCCAGCAAGGGATCATCAAGATAATCCGGATCACGGCGCATCTGCCGCATCACCTGCTCGCCCAGACGCCGCTCGGCGGCGGGAGACAACTCGGCCACCGACGGATCGCCGAGATCAGGCAAAACCAGACCCGACGTTGCCGGCGAAGGAAACCCCGCAGAACGCACCGGCTGCGCCTCGCGCACCACACGACCAACGTTGTCGATCAGGCGCTCGTCCTTGGTGGCCGCACCCGCCGCCGGACCCGCCGCCCACGCCTGCGGCATCGTCGCACCGGCGAATTGCAGAGCGGCTAGTGTGAGCGCAACGGCCTTGCGGAAACGAACGGGGCTGCGGCCCGGTGAGCGGATGCCGGGGCGGCCTTGAAGACGATTGCGGAGGCCGCTGCGAAGGCTTGTTTGACTGGGCATCTTGTTATGATAACGCCCGTGATGGAATGCCCACGAGCATGCCAGCGTGCCCGAACCATCGGGCCGAAACAAAAACCATAAAGCAAGGGGAATGCAATGTCAGACCTGACTCACTTTGACGCCACCGGCCAGGCCCATATGGTCGACGTTGGCGCCAAGGACGTCACCCACCGCATCGCCATCGCCAGCGGATCGATCGCGATGCACGCCGAAACTCTCGAACTGATCCGCTCGGGTTCGGCAAAAAAAGGCGACGTGCTCGGCATCGCCCGCATCGCCGCGATTCAGGGCGCAAAGCGCACCGCCGACCTGATCCCGCTGTGCCATCCGCTCGCACTGACCCGCGTCACCGTCGACTTCACGATGGACGAAAACCGCAGCGCGGTTGAATGCACCGCACAAGTCGAAACACTTGGCCGCACCGGCGTTGAAATGGAAGCACTGACCGCCGTGCAGGTCGGCCTGCTGACAATCTACGATATGTGCAAGGCCGCAGATCGCGGCATGGTGATCGGCAATGTGCGCGTCATGGAAAAGCATGGCGGCAAGACCGGAAGCTGGATGGCGGTGGGTTGACTCGCCCACTGGAATGCTACGCCCCTCTGGGCATATCCATTTCCAAAATCTCTGCAAAACTTCTGGCCATTCTGACTTGACCTACTCCCTAATTTAGTCCGCTCTTAGTCCGCTAACGGCATGGAGCCTGCAGTTACGAAACTCTCTCTGCAAATCGCTCGGTCGCCAGCCTGAATCAATTTCAAGCACAAGCCGCTCGCGGGTGGTTCCAACCCAGTGCCGGACTCATGAACTCCGACCCTTTGTCGTGCGTGGTGCTTTGGATCAGAACATGTTGATCGAAAGTAGCTCATGCCGCACCGATTAAAAGTTTCATTTATAAATTTAAAAATACAATATTTAAACAATTTATGTGCGAAATATTCAAATATATCGCTTAAATCCGTCTATACTGCGATTCATGAGACTTAAGTACTGTGAGGATGAACATGTTGAATGGATTCGGTAAGCGTCAAATCAGGGCTTTGGTGAAGCCACGCAAGACGATTGTGGCCGCACTGCTGTGCGCAGGGGCAGCGTTTTCAACGGTGGCGGCGCCAGATCCGCGGTTGAATATGACGATGGATCAGATGTTGCACTGGCGTCCGGAAGGCGCGCTTGCCGCACCAGAGAATGTTTCATCGGTACCCCGCAGCATGCGTGTGCGGATGGTCGAGCGCCGCCTCAACAGTTCGCAATTGCATCCGCGTACCAAAGTGATGTGGATCCCTGACAGCATGGACTGGCACGGAGACACGATTGGCGAATCGCCGAAATTCAATCGCATGACGTTCTCCAACTGGTCGTTCATTGATACGCTGGTCGCATTCAACAGCAATTCAGATCAACCGGTACATCTGCCAAACAAGGCATGGGTTGAGGCCGCTCACCGCAATGGCGTGGACGTTCTTGGGACGGTGATGCTCTCCGGCGGTGAACCAGATCCCGCGTCCGTACATACCATGTTGCGTCGCAATCAGGACGGAAAGTTTCCGGCAGCGGAGAAACTGATCGAGATCGCAAAATATTACGGTTTCAATGGCTATTTCATGAATCAGGAAGCGCCCACGACGGCGCAAAGCGCGGCGGAGTTTCGCGAGTTCATGGCGCAATTCACTGCGCTGGCCAACGCAAACAAGATGCGAGTTATTCAGTACGACTCGGTCAATCCAAAAGGCGGCTGGCCCGTATATCAGAACAAACTGAACGAAACGTCGCTGGCGTATGTGCAAAATGGAACACGGCGAATCTCGGACGCACTTTTCACAAATTACTGGTGGTCCAGCGCAAATGATCTGCGCACGTCGAAGAACACCGCGTTGGCCGCCAGTCGCGACCCCCTGCGCACGGTGTACACGGGAGTCGATCTATGGACAGGTCGTTCGGGAGCGCAAGGCGTATTCAACCCGGCGTGGCTGAAAACCGCATTTGCCGAGGGCACGGCAGCGCCGATCACGTCGCTTGGCATGTTTGCCGCGAACATCTTCTATGACGGCACCGACATGCCCGGCTGGAATACGTTCAAATACAATATTTCTCAGGTCAAAGGGTTCTACAACGCCGAGGCGCGCTTTTTCGTCGGTGACGACGGCAATGCTGCGCAAGTTGATCCCGATGGTGCTTGGCGTGGCCTGTCGGCGTACATTCCACCGCGCACCCCAATCGTGCGTCTGCCGTTTGCCACCTGTTTCAATGCCGGTCACGGCCTGATCGACGCAGTCGATGGCACGGTAACGAAGCGGTCCTGGCACAACTTGTCACGTCAGGATCTACTGCCGACCTGGCAGTGGTTCCGCCTGGGTCCGGCGGATATTGAAGCGTCGATCGATTTCAATGAAGCGTATTGCAGTGGATCATCGCTGCTGTTCAAGGGCAAACTGCAGCCGAATGTGCCGGTACGCTACAAGTTGTACGCAACGCACCTTCCGTTGATCGCCGGAAGCTTTTTGGAGGTTGTCTACAAACGGCCACAAAATGGTGATTCAGGGGTGCGGGTCGTGTTGACGTTCAAGGACGGTCAGGATGCCCAGTATCCCTTGTCGCCGACACGCGCGGGGCAGTGGGAAACCCAGCGCATTGACCTGTCAGCGCATAGCGGCCGCGTCATTCAGTCTATTGATGTGGTGTTTGGTTCTGCCCAAGCAATTGACGATTACCGCATGAGAATCGGCAAGATCGTTATCAGCGCAGACAAGATCTCTCAGCAGGACATCAAGGCGATGTTTGAGGCCGCGCGCGAATATGACCGCACGCGTGTACCGGAGGGTCAGCCGACGCCGACGCCGAC
>JAIQCU010001848.1:0-16129 GCA_022114935.1 Leptestheria dahalacensis
ACAGTAGATTGAGTTGAAAAAGCTACTCGTCATTCAACCAGGTATATTACATAAATTAACCGGTTAATCTGAACTGTGTCTTCGAAGTACGTCGCTCCCCATATGTAAATTCTCATTAGAAGCGACTTGCACTGGACACAAAAAGGAATGTTGCCACCCAAACATAATACTGGCCACCTGGTAATAGCACTGGCGTATCCCGGTTCCTACGCTTTTTGTATGTCTAGCTTTTAATTAACTTTAATTGTAAGTGACTATTAAGGTTGAGAGGCCATGTGTTGCGCTCGCGCTCTGCTCTCGTCACCTACTCTACTTATCCGGGAACACCTTGCGGGAGTTTTCCTCAAGATTTTTACCATGTTTACTCCAAATACGCACTGAACTGAACTCGACCATCTGTTACCCTCTATTTTCTTCCCTATTCAAAGCTATTTCCATGATTCGTTATGCCAAAAACAACGTTAAGCTTAATTACACTGAATGTAAATCCCTTTCGCTGTGAAACACACACGAGCTTTCACTTCTCGACACTTCCCTCACCGCAAGCAAGAATTCCTGAAGTGTGTTTATAGATGTGAATCTACAGCCAAGGAGAAAATGGGCGTCGAATTAAACTAGTCGCTATTTGAAAGTGAGAGGTTTCAACTTTAAACATTTCAAGAACCTGAAACTTTCAGACGGAAAGTGAAAGGGAAAAGCCTTTTTCGCCCAAAGTTTTTTTTATTTATTTTCTGTCTTTTCAATTCTAGGTCCGAGAAGGCATGGGAAAATTTTTGTTCTCTCCACTGAAAAGGTACTTTCCATTTCGCTGACCCACTTTTCAGTCTCTTTTTCATCAAGCTACGGCCGTTCCAGAACGGCATTTGAAAACCCGAAAAGTTCAAAGATTGGTTTATTTATCGAGTAAGAGTCAACTTACGCTGAGTAAATTAACCGTCCTGTATCCTTACTGAAGAACTTGCTCTAGGTGAAGTTGACCGCGCTGAGAAGGACTGAATATCAAGCACGTCTAAGTTGCTTGAGGATTCGACTGAAACTTTTGCAAGTGACCCAAGAGAGAAAGTAGCTCCTTTGGTCTACCTGTTACTAGAAACCACGCCTATCTTCTCAAGCGGGTGATTAAAAGGGCAGAACCTTGCAACGTGCATCGTTCGAAAAACGGAACCCTTGCAACTCTCTTTAGATTGCCTTTCTCTTTTTTTTTCGAAAGTGAAACTTGCCCCGTTGCACTTTATTCTTCTGCGGCGCCTAGGCTCTGTCCGCCATTTTGAGCACCTTCTCGATCTGCTTTTTAAAAATGCAGGGAACTTTTTTCTCTCACTGCTTTTAGAATACCAGTTTAAAAACACTAAACCTTTACCTAAGAATAGCTTTTGCCATATGATATATTTAAAACCGTGTCTTCTATCCGACGTCGACTTAATGCTCGTCAAGGTTTCAAGTTCAATACGCCATCTAATAGGTAGTCAGAGAACTGAACTTTACCGGTTATTTTACTCGCCTTTCACGATATCTAGGTGAACACTTGAATTCTTTTTCGGTACCAGTATGACAACATATGATCGGGTGAACATGCAAGCGACAAAACCAACCTGACGATTTGCTTAATCACTCGAAAAGTCCGTTAAACCCTATTCTTTAGACGAGTACTTACTTGGGTTCTGATAGCACTCATACGATCTCCGTGTCAACTCAACTTAAGTCCAGTAATGAATATCAGTGAAACCACGACATTCGGGTCGATTACAGTCGTTGAATGCTTTAAAAACCCGACATGGAAAGGTCCCACTCGATTTGATTGCCTCAGCAGCATCAACCGGTTTTCACAAAGTTACCAACACCTTCAATAGCTGCTGAAAATACCAAATAAGTGTTTGATGTTTATCTTACTCCTGCATTGAAACCCTGCTAAGATAAATCAGAACTCAAATGCTATTATTTTAAGCTAAGCCAATGTTTGATCATCCCAACAAGTGATCCCTTACGCTTTACTATTGTTTCTGAACGGGGTCTCGTGATATTCCCGGCCTGAGCACATGCATCCCCCTCTGCTTTTAGAATTATTCGAATTCCGGGCACTTTTATGTGGAACATCAGAGTTCACGAATAAAATGCTTTCTATATCTACGGATATGCAGGATGACCTTCAGCTGGCAGGGACTTGTAACGAGACAGTCACAGTACTGATTGAGACGCATTAAACATTTGATTGAGTGTAAATGGATTGGGAGAAATCGCCAAACTCGTGAAATTTGTAAAACGGTGAATAAAACAACAATGAGATTAACTGAAATTGAGATATAACTGAACTTTTGATCGATAAGGCAAAATGGTGTTGTTTCCCTATCTTTTCTTCTCTGCCCAACTGTCAAGTAACAGAATCTTATTGAAAATTAAATGGTGTGAACTAAGTCTACGAAACACATAGATATGATCAGAATTAATATCGATCAGTGTTAACTAACTTTATTTTAAAATTCATCCTACGGCATCAACCGCCTTGTCCACTCAATGTCTCATGCTGGTGTGGCTTAACGGCTGTCCACAAATTCTGAAGAGAAAGTGAAAAACCGACCCAACTTTACTGGAAATCAACGCCGGCGGTTGTTACAGTTTAAAATTCCGTAATGAAGCAATACCAACAATCCCCCCCTTGGGAAGATCCAACTTTACTACAGGAATTTTATAACGATAACAACAAGATTTATATAGCCAACAGCAATAACTACATTCAAGGGCAAGTAAAAGTAAATTTACTGGAAACCGCATATCATAACACGGGTAGGTACCTTTGTCAAGCCAAGGGAACGTGCACGCTTACATAATCAATAACAGAAAACATCGATACAGCGCCATCCATCAACAGCATTGATGACTATATCCATAACAGCGCCCTCTATTTCCTTAAATTACACTAACGGTGCATGTCTGGTGGGGAATTTTAGTAACCGAATGGAAATAGCAACCGTAGATAACCTTTGCAAATTTGATATAATTGCACAATTTAAGTTAATGGGATCATGATGTTTCGTCCTTGCAGGGCGCGATTAATATTGAAGGAAGTTCAGCTCCAGTCAAAGTTATAATTTGTTTTCCTCCTTTAAGAGCCAAAGGTTTACAGAAGACAGCAGCATCTGTTGTAGTTAGACTATATTCCAATATATCTTGAAACATTTCCGAATTTCCGATTGTTATTCTTCACATATATGGAGAACCCCTTTAAAAATATAGTTGAAAAGTTGAGATGTTTATGACCACGTCTTAACTGAGTTAAGTTTGAATTATGCTGTATGAGACATCTTGAGATTCAAATCCCCAAGAATTCAGGGAGTCTTAATCTTGACCTTAATCCGCACTTCAAGTTAAGCTTAACAGAAAACATAATCCTTGATTTATTTAGCATATCCATTAACTTCTGCCAAAGTTCATTTTCCCCGTCATTTTCAACTTTTACGACTCAATTTTCCCTTATTAAGAAAATTTCCTTATTCCTTACAACTAAGCAAAGTTTCGTCAAAACCCGAAGACATTTGGTACACCATGAAGTCTGATCTATGGTAGAATCAACCGTTTGTTTGAATCCTTAAATTTCTAGCGCGGTGTTCGTAAAATACTTTGGTGACCCCAATCCAACCACCACAAGGTCGTGGCGACCTAATACACGGAAAAGTTTTCAAAAAAATTACACTTATCAACTCTAATGCTATTGCTTTAAAATCTATTCCATATTGCTATTTGCTTTACGAATGTTTTGAAACTGTCAAAAGATAGCTGTCATTTGTGCACTTGAGTAGGTTTACCACAATACTAGTCGCTATATTTGCATCTGAAATGTGTTTTAAACATACTGACTTTTAAGTTATGAATGCACTGTCTTTGTCTTGTGATGATATCACATTTAAGACGCTACTTAAAAATTGGCAAAAGCAACAGTGATGCCTAGTTTTTCAAGATATTTTCACTGCCGGCGTTTTTCTTAGGAAGTCTTTGAAGGTCAGGGCTAAGTAGAGCATGATATTCCTAGAACTGCAGTGAGTGCAACGGCTGCCGCCAGGCAGCGTATTTCCAAACCGTCGTAAGCCAGTTGTTCAGTTACCTAAAATATCATGCCTCAAATTTCATTCTTTGAAACCGAGAAAGTTTTTTCATCTGGCGAGAACATTATTGTGATTGCTGTATACGCTCATAATAAAAATAAATCAAAATGATGAATAATTGTATATAATGGATCGACGTAATATTTTATTAGAAACTATCAGTTAGTTTTTAATTTACTTTTTAAGTTAAACTAATCTAGCAAACATGGATACGTACTACGTAGAATTTATCTAAAGTTGAAGCCGCGATAGTGTTTTAATCGCTGGTAGAATGCCGCCACTTTTCGTCTGACATCACGTAGGGGTGGGTGCATTGAAGCCGTTGACCAAGCCGGAGGGAGAAAAGGTGCCCTGCGGCCTGAAACGTTGACAGGTTTGCAAATACGGTGCCAGGCGCAACGCACTTTATTAAAACGAGCCGCTAGCTTCTGACGAGCTCATTTTGCCGCCGGTCGTCGCACGGGACGGAGCAAAACAGCCAAGGTCGTATTCCAGTGTTGTCGAGAGCAGTTTCTGCGTGTTGGTTGTCGAGTCCGCTTGGTTTCTGATACGTTTGTCTTTGTCGCAGTATCGTTATGCGACTGTAACCGTCTGGCAGGTTTTTAAGTTTAAGTAACTAGGTTTTAATACCTGAGTAATTGAAGTAAGTAAGACGAAAGGCTGGTGTTGCAACTGGTGTATCGTACTTGTCTAGATCGTCTGAGCGCGGGGTTACAATTTGGGCGGGGTTTATATAGCGTGCGAAGGAGGACAACTTCACGTCCGCCATTACCATATAGGTACATGAAATGGCTTGCAGTAACCGTGCCAAGCTTTCGGCAAGGAAAGAGAAGGGTTTACTGACCGGTTTTGCACTCGGTGTCTAGACAACCCGGATACTGTCTAGACACTTGAGGTCAACTGGTTACACGACGCGAAGTTCGCTTGTGACTAGGAATTACGTCTGCGTGGTGTCTGGGGATTTTGAGACTCGACTGAAGCAGACTCTTGACTATGGGCTTGTCTGTTTCAATCAACCTTGCCGTATTATCGGGCCGGACTTCGAGCAAGGTTTCCTCGTCGGGTCGGAGTTTTAGCTGAGGTTACAGGTCACAGCAGAGGGTGCAGCGACCGCATTCCTCCACCGTGTGATTCGTCCTTCTGCAGTTTGCGCAGCGAGGACGATTCTGCGGAGGAGGCGACTGTAGACGACGACGGGGCTCTTGGTGGGGCGAAGGATGAGATGCTGGCCTAGTTGTACGGCATGGCATCCGAAACATGAAGTGAAACTAGCGGCGATCCATTGTGTTAGCTGACTGATGCTTCTTGCAAGACTAAGCTCTGAATGGTTCCTTTTACAGTTTGAAACTTGCTTAACTCGTCAAGTCTGCGAAAATCAAATTTTTCAGTCCAGTAGAGTTGTCTGACAGCAGTTCTTCCACTGGGTTACAAAGGCATTTATGCTGACGGCCTAATTGTGTCAAATTTCGATGACCACTGAGCTGCCCTCTCAAGTCTTAAGTGAAATGTCGATCCTCTCCCTTAACCTCTTCTTGAATTTTTTTTTATGTTAAATATGTTAGATCTGTTCGGCAGCCAGTGTTTGGTCAGTGTACGGTCTTCTTTAGCTGGCCCTGGCAGTCTCACGTTTAAGTGAGCCACCCATTACACCTCACTAGGGCCCCTTTCCATGCGAGGTTGCGAAGAAGTGCCACTCAGTAGTAATCCTGTAGAGCTGCTTGTAGCGAAGCACAAGTGTACTTAGCTGTTACTGTTAGGAAGTCCATATCATCTGGATAATGCTTTACACCCTCTGTATCATTGCAGCGCCGTCTCTGTCATTCATGAGTGTTTGTCGTTCGCTGACTGTTTTTTCCTCAACGACATGAGGTTGGGCTACATAGGTGGCTGGTATAGATTTGCCCTGTTCATCACGGCCTCAGTTTTCATGACAAGGTTTCAAGGCTTCACCTCGGCATTCGCCGAAATACTGGCCCCTCCTATGTTTTTAGATCCCTGGACAAAAGTTACAAATTGTCGCTACGAATCCAAATTTCATTATCCCGCAGTAGGAAGACTTCTTTCTTCCCTTTCGAGTACTGTTGTAACATCGTTAGTTTCAAGTGTTACTTTGATTATACTTAGTTAACTAAAGCAGTCCTATCATAATATAAAATTTGCTTGAAACACAAACAAGATTATGGCGGATTTTTCCTCCATGCATGAAGAACGTGCCACAAACAAAAAATCTTCTTGTATTTTGTACATCAAACAACTCAGACCAGGCTTTCCAGAATTGTTCCACTGTCTATCATGAATATTCTAGGTCTCAAATCGCCGTTCACTACTTGAAAAGTTCTACTCGCTTGGAAAAGGTGCTTTAGCTAATCTGCGTCTTCTCTGTTGGTTAAGAAAAGAGCCGAGGGGACTCCTCAATAGAAGTGGTCTATCCCCATAGCAACTACAGCCTAAGATTCGTTGCGAGTTGTAATATAGGTCGAGTCTATGTGAATTACATCTTGAGCAAACTTTTTAGTGAAATAATGTTTAAGTTAATTTATATGTTCGTTTTTCAACATTTACAATTTCTAAATCATCTATCTTCCATTGCTCGAACTTACTATCTCGATGCAAATTATGTAGGTCTTAAACATCGAGTAAATCGTTTCTGTTTGGGGGCGGACAAAAACTTCTCTTGTTCCCTTGCGTTGTTTGTCCAATTTACACGAACCTTGTTGCTTGATGGTACGTTTTCCTTTTGACTCAGAAACGGCATTACCCTGTCTTATTGTACCTGAAATGGTAGTAACTATACCCCTGCCTGCCTAACGAAATACGCCAGTGCCACGTCTACCTCCATCACACGATTCATCCTCTTGCAGTTTACGCAGCGAGGATTCCGCGGTGCTGACAACTGCCGACGACGACGACGCTTTTGGCTAAAGGATAAGATGCAGGCGCAACGAAGAAAATGTACGACGTGGCATCCAGAAACATTTTGAAGTAAAACGACTGGAAATTCATGGTGTGCGAGCTCTCTGACAGCTATTTCATCACTACAAAAAGCCTTCATGCTGACCACGTACGGGGCTAATTGCATCAGTTCTGCATAACCACCGAGTTACACTCTGAGCCTCAAGTGAAATGTTGATTCTCTCCTTTGGAAATTTGGGTAGATTCTCCTTTAACAGTACATCCACGAAAGAGTGAACCGTTGCAGTAGCATGCTCTCTTTCCACACCATTCCACTACCCACAGGGCTGTCCACACTAAGGTCTTGCTAAAAAAACGATATATTGCTACTGAACTTTGGATGCATAACGGTACGTGTAAGATAAATAACTTGGTAATGTCGCTTAAGGATCTTAACTTTTTCGTTGGATAAAGTTTTGCTTCTAAACTATTGGATAAGCTGGCTATGAACTGAACGGAACTTGACGAGATCTTCCTCTACGGGATCTTCCTGGAACAGGATCAAGGAAGCTCATATCATCTGAGCAGTTCTTTCTACTATCTGTGGCATTCCGACGTGGTCTCTCTGATTCAGAAGTCTTATATTGTCACTCGCTGACTATTGTTTTTTCTCAGCTGTATGAGCGGTGAGGGTGAGCGTGCAGCGAGTGGTGGGTATGGCAGTGCAGCGCCAGCTTGTTCCCGCAGTGCTACTACGAACGCTTCACGTAATGCGGTTACCTGTCGCTGGTGTTCTTCCTCCCGTTGACGAAGTGCTTCCTCCAATTGGTTGACACGGTCGAGGCCAGCCTCACTCCCAGCTCCGTTGTCATCCGGTTGGTCCGCCATTCACGAATTAATTACCAGTCCACTTCTAGTCGGTATTAACGATTGGTTGATCCTACTTCTGACACCAAATGTGACGGTCAAGTGCGAGGCAAATGAACACCTCACTTTCTAACGAACTTGTGTATTTTGCTCTCAGCTCTGAACGTCTTCTCTTTTTGCTTTCTTCTCAATTATCTATCTTATCTATACAAAATAAAATAATTACCAAACTGGTACGGTACTTTCGCCTATCTCTAGCGTGCGTCCAGCTGTACTTGCGGGGTCTGCTGGCCGAACAGTTGCCGCTGGACTTGTGGGTGCATGGTCTTCTTCTGGCTTTACTGATTTGCCTTTGAGCTCTTATGCTCCGCGTCATCCTAAAGCAGGAGCGTATCATAATAAAATCGTTGCGTGCGGACGTCGCCGAGGCGATTTTTCGCGAGGCGAACATGCTTATCAAAAATAAAAGTACGTCCACAGTAACATCTTACATCATCTGAAATCCTTTTTCTAAAATGTCTTCAAATTCAGGACTCCCCGCTCTCCATTCTTTCCCCTGTAGGAATCTAGCTACCGCTGGGCGGGGGGATAAAAAAATACGGCTCCCTTGCCATTTGAGAAAATGATTAGCCTGCTAAATGCCATCTCTGCAGCCATAGCTAGCCGATCAGTGATGCGGGTGATATTGTATACGGAAGGTACTTTCCTTTCGGTCTGCACTGAATGCGGAGACAGACAGGATGGCAGCACGAAGCTGCTGTAGAACCTTCGTGACGGGGAGAAGCATCCTCAGGTTTACTGACAACCTGCATGCTTCGTCCGCGTTATGTGGCAGCGTTGGCGGCTCTTCAGTAGCATCCCACCATACACACACGCTGCCAGTAAATTTCGCTAACTCCTCCTGATTATAAACTTCCTACCAGCGACTGACCGGCACTAACCGGAAACTGACTTGTGACTTCAGATTCGTTTTCCAGCTCTGTACCTCAGGTACAGCAGCAAACAGACTTCCATTGCAAGGTCGCTTTTGTGTGCTGCGCACCACATTCGCGTGAAGCCAACGACCAAAGACCTTTCTGCCGTCCCGTGTTCACTGCTTCCCAGGCTGCTGTAAGCCCAACGAACTTTGCTTTATCCACTTTCCACACTTTTCTTTAGTATTTCAAGTAAACTTTCGGCTATCCCTTGATTGGCGCGAGAAGTTAGAAGACTCGAAAGGAGTGAGTGTCACGAAATATCGAGTGACCATTCAAACGCGTACGCAGCAAGGCTACAATACAGGTTGTCATCTCGTTGTAGACATCACCAGCAAGGCCGAATAAGAAACCTGCCAGATCTCTGCGTGATTTTTGCAACGTACTTCGTTCGTAAAGTATATTTTGGATCAACCAAGGATACTGCTCACTTTGCTTTTCTAGAAGTTGAGTCGCTTGTGCTCCTGTACAGCCAGATTTGCCAGTGAACAAAGATATTCACTGACCCTTTTCACCTCCTTTTCGTTTGCTCGAATTCTGCTTGCCGCTGCACACTGACCGTTCGTGCTGTGCTTTACAGCTACGCTTTCTTACTTTTCACAGTACATGTGAAATAACTTTCCGAATTTCCTGGTTGATTAAACAGCAACTGTATTCTGCGCTGGTTCCGGATAGACTCACAAGTATACTCCAAGAAGAAAGAAACTTGCAAAAGTGAAAGTAACAGTTAGGTTAGAGGGCAAGCTAAATAGCGTTGAAGGACAGGAACGTCAAGGGGAAAATTAAGTGAAAGGAGGGCAAAGGAAAAATAGAAATTACGGATTTTAAGAATTAATTTGAAATTTCTAACACTAGGCACTTGATATAACTTTGATTCCGGCACCCAGCTTTCTTTTCCTGGTAAAGAAGTAAGCACGGGTACTTAGTGGGTTAGTATCAGACCCTCTCAACTATAGTTGGACCTTACTCTTTTGGACCGTCAACTATAGTTGTACTATAGTTCACTACAGTTGTCAAAATTTAATTAGCCCCCACATAACATTACAATAACATCTGAAACCTATTAAAGGAAAAGGTCTTTATTATTTACCATTACACACATTGATTTCCTAATATCACATATTGTTTAGTACCAAGAATAACTATCAAATTTTTTACTTGACTCAGAATAGTTAAAGAAAGTTGTTACGTTTGACAGGATTAAATCACACCAAATACAAACTTAGATTACTAGAAGAAAAAACTGCTGCTGGCATACGTGACTCAGCGTATATTATAACAAACAAATGATTATATTCAGGGGTACCCATCCCCCCAAGCCTTAGGACGCAGTCCCCCCCCGTTTCTTAAGAAATCCCCCCATCCCAAGGTACAGACTGTTACACTAATGCACATTATTTTTATTATATTGCAATCGAAAAATAAAATCATTTTTCAGAAATTAAAGTAAATTTTTTATTGTCTCCGAAGAACATTCAGCAAAACGATTCAAAATTACTTCGTTGGGAATTTCTTCCAAAAAATTGTTTTCGCAAGACAGGACCATCATTGAACTCATCCATTCATCTTACATTACGCTGCGCAAACTTTTTAAATATTTTTTTACCTTGCTCACGGAACGTTCGGCGTAGCAGCTTGTAACGGCAAGGCTAACTAAAATAGTGAACAAGACTAGCAAATTTGGGCAGCCAGAAAGCTCTTTTACAAGTCTGCAAGGTACCAAGGACAAGCCATCGTTTAAACTCACTATCTACGGTTTCGCATGTAGCATCGAGTTCGTTTGAGAAATATTCGTCGTCGTCTCTTCTTTCATCATCCGAAACTTCCAAATTTTTCTCGTCGTCTCCCTCTTGGCCACTGTTTTGCTCAACTTCGAGACCTGTATTGTTTTTCTTCTTTTTTTATGCCGAGACGTCCTCAGATCCTCAACGTAGACATATTTCCCCTGCAAGCGATACACTTCAGCAAAGCTTTGTCGTTCAGTTGCAATCTGGAACAGGTCGATGTGGTAAAACTTTCAAAGGTCTTCGATATCGTTGAAGAAAACAGTGCTTTTGTTAGTTAAGCCAGCTGACGCGAAAAAGTGCATTTGGGCGAAAATTGAGGTGCTTTCAACCGAGAACCTTTTATTAAGCTGAGAAGACAGGGCATCCAAACATCTGAAACAAGCTTCTACTCGAATTTTCTCCCAAAAACCTTCTATAGGCTCATCGGCGCAATGTTCGCCGAAGAATTTCTTCACGAAGCGTTTCCTCTGGTTATCTGTTGATGAGCAAACACCTTCCTTGTCGCAGAATTCCACAATTTCTTTATGTGTGGTTTCCCATGCTTTGTCTTCTTTAAATTGGAAAGGTTCTCTCTTACATGGGACAGAATAGTTTCCAAGACACCGAAGTCAATTTCCACACCCTGCAGGGCTGCTTTTACTGGAGCCAACACATTTAAGATCTTCTTGCAGACAATGAGGTTAGCCACAAAGTCCAGCTTCTGAATTCGAGCAAGAAACCCTTTCGCCGTTTTGCTTCCAACCACCTCTTTGTCTTCTGAGATTGCCTTCGAGCATATATAACACTATAGATGGCGGCAACGGCTTTCCCGTTGAAGCCAGATAAGAGAGTTTGGGACCTGCCCGGGTGGGTGGTTTGAGGGTGGAGTGCCGCTTGCAATGGCGGACGCGACGCCGTCCCTTATTTCGCAGTTTTTCCCTTTTTTCGAAGTGATCCTGCAAGCTTTTTACATTTTGCTTGATATATTTCGCTATAACTCGTCGAGCTCTACGTTTTGGTGTGTAACTTGTGAGAAATAAAGTGGAGGCTCGTGGAAAAATTACGTGCTTTCAAACTTTCCAACGTAAACAGTGTGACGTCATACTTTGCGTTTGTTTTCATGAGTTGGTCTTAAGTCGATCTGGTAAAATTGCGATACGGATGTGTTCTTTACACGTATTAGACATCAGCAGTCGGAAATAGTGTGCAGTTGTTGAGTTACCCACACTGAGTCAACATCATCAAGCTTTTGTCGGGAAACCATTGCGACTAGCGAGTGGTGGCAAGGTGTCGACCAAACACATGCTCAAAAGTATTCGTAGTTTCTGTTAAATGCGATTATATGCAACTAATTAGTAACAATGTATCGTTCGTTTTACAGGTTCGTGGTCTAATAGCAGTAACGTTGGGAGCGGGATTGTGACGGGAACTTCAGCTACAGATCCAAGACTGTACCACTGTTAGGTTTTACGACACTCGGGTCGGGGAAGTCTTACTGAGTGAGAAGACAGGCTAAGACTGAACCGATATTTGTATTTAGGAGCGGGGCTTATATACAAGAGAAAAGGCCACAAAAAAGGGGCTTGCATACTAATTCAGGAAGCAATAATTTCTTTTCATTCTACGGCCAAAGGGTGCCAAACCAAAAACCCAACAATCCTCCCGCCTTACTTTAAAGTTACTCTTTCAAAAAGAAAATCTAATACTGAAGTGTCCGATTCCTGAACGCGCACGGTATTAACCTGAGCCTTCCGGCACGCTACCGCCAGATGTCCCTCTATCCCGCAAGTTCTGCACTTCCTGGTCCGATACGGGCAGCTTTCTGCATGATGGTCCCGGCGTCTGCAACGCTTGCAGGAGTCCTGTGGTCCGCTGGTCCTCTCCGCAAGCCTGTTAACTTCTTGTCGGAGTCCCCCAGTTGTCAACCTGGCCCCTAACGACGCTGCCTCCATCGATACCGCGAACTCCACTGCTCGTTCGTACGTCAGGTTTCTCTCTTGCATCAAGCGCATACGGATTTTCTCGTCGGCCAATCCACAAATTAAAGCGTTTCTCAATGCCATCTCCAGGAACTGTCCGAAACCGCAGCCACTTGCCAATCTGCGTAGCTCCGCCACGTACGTTCTGACGGTTTCCCCCTGCTTCTGTTTCCGGTTATGGAAGGTATAGCATTCGGCGACTTCTATCTTCTGGCCCACGTAGTGATTCTGCAGGAGGACACACAGCTCCTCGAAACTCTTCGACGTGGGTCGATGGGGTGATAGCAAGTCCCACAGCAGGGTATGCGTCTCCGGTCCAATGGCCGCCAGGAACGTGGAACGTTGTTTTGCTGGGTCGACTATGTCGTTGGCTTCGAAGTAGTTGCGAACAGCGTCCTCGTAGATTTCCCAGCGGGTGTTGCAGTCATACGGGTGCAGGATCCCCAGCAGCGGCCCTCTAACTCCGTCGCGTGTCTCTCCTGCCTCGTCCCCTCCCGCCTCGTCCCCTCCCGCCTCCACCTTCGTCCGCGCCGTCGTTCCGCCAGCATGCTTCGTAGACTGTGACATGTCCGCGCAGGAAGCCTCGTCGCCAATTTGTTAGGTTTTACGACACTCGGGTCGGGGAAGTCTTACTGAGTGAGAAGACAGGCTAAGACTGAACCGATATCTGTATTTAGGAGCGGGGCTTATATACAAGAGAAAAGGCCACAAAAAAGGGGCTTGCATACTTATTCAGGAAGCAATAATTTCTTTTCATTCTACGGCCAAAGGGTACCAAACCAAAAACCCAACAACCACTGCGTGTTGCGGAATGAATAGATGTATAACAAGTAGGAAATGTCTTGATTGTATTTAAAAAAATAAGAAATTCACTGATGCATGAACTGGATCAGTTTGGTCAGCCGATGCCTCACACGTTTTGTTGGCTGATTTTCAATACATGATTTGCAACGATAATGCATTCGAATTGACAAGTAGCATCGAGCTATTTCTTTGGTTAAACTTTCGGCGTGGCAGTTGAAACCCTCTTGTTGCAAAGTATGTGGTTTTCTCGGATCACGGAGCTCGTCGAAACAGCCTTCTCCGAGCAAGGCCTGCTGAGTGGCCATAACAGCTCTGCACAGATTGGTGTCGTTGGCATAACCGTTGGAACAATCCGGCTGTACAGCGAGTGTTGAGTCGCAGGATGATGCGTCCGGTACACCTGAATTCGATTCATCAACTGCTGTGCTCCCAACCAATCCTGTTATATGCAAACAAGGACTGTCACTTTGACCATACTTTTAATAGGATAGTATCTAGTTAAAATAATAACTCGTGGTATTGGAACCGCGTTCGGGAGTAGTCGGACAAGACGGTCACTGAAACGCAAATCACCTGCTGTGAAGTGAGTTGAACAGATTTTTGAGCTCGGCCTTGGCATTCTGTTCTCCAGTCTCAGGTTCACAATCCATTGCTGAAATACTTCGGGTCGTTTCCACGGGAACCTAAAAAGGAAAAGCAGAAACTGTAAGTGGTCAATTTATGGAAGAACACGTGGCCAAGGTTAACTCCAAGCATTTGATATACTTACTCGAAAAAGCGGTATCCGTCAAGTGTTGAGTACTTTGTCTGGCAAACAAAGCAATAATGCTGCTTCGATTTCGAATTTGACGGCATCATTGCAATATTACAATTTACAAAACAAAACACTACAAAAAGAATTAAAAGAGAACGTGTGTTACACGCTCACCCTCGTTGGCGCGGGATTTACAAGGTTCCCAATCCTCAAACCAAAGCGAAATCGTCTGCTATTAGCACGTCATCGGCCAGAAACTTGAGCGGCACCCTTGATGTCACGATTCGTGACATCACAGAGCTCCAGCCAATGAGAAGGGGGGGGGGGACGGGTGGACTTCTTGTATGACTTCAACGCTCCTTATGCTGACAGCTGGTCGCCGCCATCTTTAGTGTTAAATATGCTTGAAGGAGATTGCGGTAAGGGCATAACGGACGGAACTGTAGCAAGCTAAAAATACGTCCACCGCTGCAGCACGACAAGTCCACCGCGTGGTCTGGACTCTTTTGAGCCGTAGCCTTGAGTTTTCGGAATGCAACGAAGATATGAAGACCGTGTCGGCGATGACCAGACATAATCACGTACATTTTCTTCACAAGGTCGAAGAAAAATTTTAGCCGAGGGGTCATGCTCACAGCGTGTTCAATCATAAGCGCACAACGATGAGCGGAGCACCGGACATACAGTGCCTTATCGCACTTTTCCAATATGCGTGTTTTCAGACTTTTAACCTCACCACGCATATTCCCAGCTCCATCATAGTTTTGTCCAATAACCCACTCGGAGTTAATTTGGTGTTTTTGAAGCATTCCTTGAATAAAATTTGCAAACTGCATCCTGTCGTTTCTCCAAGTGTTGCCACGTCAACGAGTCTTTCGACGGGGCGGAAAATCTGATTGTCTCGGTATTCCGAATAACCCATAAGTAGGACAACAGCTTCCATCTTACTGACATCCTGAGTGGCGTCGACAATTAAAGAAACCCTCTTCTGCTTCTTAATGTCATTGGCGATCTTCTCCGCTACAAGGTCCTACATCACAAACACGAGCTTTTGCACGTTTCTATAGCTGAGGAAATTGACTCCAAGTTTCCTTTGACCATGAAACCAGGACAAGCGACCCACCTCACTTTCCCTGTGTTTCTTTGAAATTTCATGATTCTCAATGTGCAGTACATTGCATCGGTTGGAACGTTATATGTTAACCAAGTCGTAGTGACCGAGGTACCATCGGGCAATGTTTTGAACAACCAAGAGTGACAAAAGTGACGACCATTTGTGGAAGGGAACTTGTATCTTGCATCCGGATGGTAGCTGGTGTTTAAGATTTCTTGAATTTCCGAGTTGGATAGTTTTTTACCGGCATACTTCGACAAGTTGCTAAACAAGCTCATAGTAGACGGTTCTTCTTCGTTATCGAAGGATACGGGATGCATGCAGGTAGATTCTGTGGTGCGCTGTGGTCGTGAGTTTCCATCTAGTTCACCTATATTAAAACAGAAACCGGTTACTAGCCAAACCCGATAGTAAATGCTGCATAATAGCTGCAGCAGGCTACAACCCCGTACGAAAAAGTAACCCTTGTACAAGGGGGCTACGTGAGCGTCTGTGACCTTTCAAACTGAAGACACCATGGGGGTAAAGTGAAGGAAAAAAGTGACAGCTTCCCTTCTAAGAAAGGTTTTTCAGATAAAAAATTGCACCATTTTTACCCCAGAATAAACGGACAATCGCCTTTATAAGACCGGGTATCCTGAATATAATGCTAGGCTTTAATCAGTTCTTTGCCCAGACTTAACCCGTCTTCACGAATGCAAGTGCGCTGCCGTTAACCTGCCCTTGACTGGTTACTTTTATATATCTAATTCTGATGGACATTTATACATTGCCTTATGCCAAGTAAAATACGGAAAAAAGGCGAATCTGAAATTTGTTTGAATGTATTTTCTTAGAAACATTGGACGGTTATCACAGAAATCCAAACGAATAACGAAAAAG
>JAIQCU010001849.1:0-16787 GCA_022114935.1 Leptestheria dahalacensis
TAAAGTTTAATTGTATAAACCTTTTAACTGTTTCTCCTAGTGTTAAGTGTATACAGCAAAGTAATGTATATAAAGACTAAGTATGGATAATGTGGTGGATAATGATGTCTGTCGCGCGCGTTGTATAGATGCGATGAAAGGGAAACGAGAAGTTACACTGGGTACATAGGGCGGCTTTTCTTTGGGGTTTTTCAGTTTTGAACTGTGTCTATGAGTATATCAATAGGAAGTGCGGTGGCTCGGCTCGTCTAATCGAATAATGTTCAATGAAGCAGTGCTTGAATTCCAATTAGGAAAACGAGCAATTTGAGTACAAAGCAAGTTTATCGTTGCGCAAACAAGCCGCCTACTTCCTTTTGTAGCCGGGGAGTTTCATTAGCGGCCATTTTACCAGGGGCCCTCTTTGTGCACTAAGCGCACCAAACATTGGGAACATTTCAAAGCTACTCTGGCATCTATGAACTGCTTGCTAATTAGTTCAAAGTGCGTCATGTAATTAGCTTCTCCGCGGCTATATAACCCCGTCCCCTCATTGGAACTCAATGAACAGACAGAGGAACCAATGCAATTCCTACAATAGCCCATTCGAGTTGTACATATATTCAACCCTTCTCAACTTAGGACCGCAAATCCGTCGCTCACTAATTAATATCAATAGCTTAGTCAAGCCACCTTTGTATATTCAAATACTATGCGTATAGACTGAAACGCGACGCGTCTGAACGTATATCTTAGTACTGTTGAACGGTGTATAGAATCCTCACGGGCTTTTAAGAATTCAGTACCTCTAAGTAGGTCATTCAACACATTAGTCCATCGGGCCCGTCATTAAAAGTAGAAATTATGCATCTAATTGCGTGGCTGTGAGAAGAGGTGCGGTGTTAGTCATTCAACACTGTTAAGTACCTTGTTCAACACGTATTAAGGAATTCTGTAGACTTTGTTGGTTATTTGCTTAAAGACTAAAAAGGCGCAGAGGATATGAGGAAAGTATTTCATGTTTGGCGTCGGCCTGTCAGCGATAGGAGCAATCTGCGTGAAGGAGAGCATTTTTGGCAGCGTTGCCAGTTGTTGAGAAATTCGCCCCCCAGTTGCGGCCATAAAACACTCACGCTTGATAATTGACCAAAGCCACACTCACCACTGGAAAAACTCTATTATATCCCTCATTTAAATAGCTTCTTTCAACCTCTCGCCATCCTTGTTGTTTCTGCTGTTATATATAGACCTCCTTATCTTACAGAATATCATTACCTAAAACTCTTTCCGTCAACTTAGTGTCACTGCATCAATCTGGAAAGGTATGTAACTGGATTAAAGTTTTTAAGAAATCAACCAGAACATTAAAGGTTTATTTTTATTTCCAAAAAAAGTGGAAATCGAGGATTGGAGCGTTAAGACTTGAGTCTTTACACTTCAGTCCATAAAACTGGGATTATTTTTGCACAGATGGACTGAAAAAGGATACCAAGTTACCAAGTCGGAGTGCAATATCTTGGTCCCCTTTTTCCCCGCACACAAGCAGCCATAGTTTGTAATATTCATGTCCACTTTGGGTAACATCAAAGCAGCCAAAAACGTTTACAGGAAAGGCGGTTTTCCTGAATGATGAATGAGCGGGCCGCATCCACGGTAAGCTTCAGGAAATCTTGGACACATGGAAGGTCAGGAAAAACTCGAGAAAATGCAACAAAAACGAGCTAAAAACACCCGGTAAAATGCAAAAGGCCAACAGAGAGACAGAATAGGAAGGAAAAAAAAAGACTCAAAAAGCTCGGCGTGTTTAATTTTATACCTTCTGGTCATACTGGAGGCGAAATGTCAATTTCTTGTGAATAATGATGAACGATGCTCCACATTCATCTTAACGCGACAAACCGACCGACTTGTCAGTTTTGACGTCAGCACCAGTTGGTTTTCCAGAATCCCTTCCTTCTGTCTGTTCAGTACAGAATACCGATCGAGATAAACATCATATCATACTGAACATAATGGATAAGGACTTTAAATAAGCTCGATTATGAAGAAGATATCGATAATTAAGTCCTGATTCGATATAGCACTGTGAAACGTAATAGATATTCATAAAATACTTGCATACCTGTACCGTATCGTTGTATCGATAGCGTTATTAAGGTTAGTATTACGTATCGATTATGAAGTAAATATCGATAACTAAGTCGATTACTTGATTCCATATCGCATTAAACTGAACACGTAGTTGGTATGCAGGTATACCATTACGTACTTGAATCACGATATCGTACTGTTTTACGTATCGATATCATTAGTAGGTTTTCTACCATCAGATATAAGTATCGATTACGAAGTAAATATCGATAACCAGGTCGATTACCCCAATTTCACGTATCGATATTATTGTCAGGATTGTATACCATTAGGTTTAAATATCGATTATATAGTTAATATCGATAATTAACTCAATTACCTGATAAACTGGTTAAAATTAGCGTAGAAATAGATGAGTATACGCATTACGTAAGGCTGCTCGGAAATTGGAAATTGGCGAGCTACCCATGCACACATCAATATCGATATGCCGAACCGTGTGGCACGTACGCGAACGTTAAGAGATAAGCCGCAAGGAATTTTGGGTTTGCGCTTTTTAAGTAATGGAGTTCATTACGCGAGTGAGGAGGAGGGAAATGCGAGCGGGAGAGAATCTTCCTAAGTTATGACAGGACGCGTGCAACAACATATGTCAATATGGAAACGTATGAGGCCACGTGGTTGCGTCCTCGTCGTCGGCCAACAGTTAAGGAGAAGCAGGAAAATTTGTGACGACAATCTGCGCATGCGCATATTATCTTACCGTATGCGGGGATTTTTTCTCCCTCTCTTTCGTACTTGTGGTTTTTTAAAAAAATATATTTTTATTTCAGTGAGAAGCAGCTGAACATTTTTGTCAGCCATATTTGTACGCACCCGAGAGTAAAAAAAAAACTGAAGGAAGTCGGCATGGTTATATGATATCCACAAAAGCGGAAGTTTGGAAGCAAAACGCCACTTACGCTCTCTGCAATAGCGCGAAAGGGATATTTTTTGTTCCACCAATCCACCTACCCTCTCCCCCCACCATCTCTCCGTACACTTCTTTTTCCTATATATACTGTCACAAATCCCTTTTGACATGTTCCTCCAATCCTTCGGTTCCGGTTGCAGCTCGATCCCACCCTCTTATGTGTGCACCGGGAGTATGTAGAAAAACACCAGGGAACGGAGGAGGGACAAAAAAAAACGCCAATAAAAAAGAAAAGCTTGTGGTATGTGAAACCAATTGATGCCGCACCATCTGCTTTCTACTAGTTCTCGCCACATTTAACATGTAACAATTTATTTGCTCTTGTTAGTCGCCGAAAACTAAGCCGGGGGACTTCCGTTTACTCTTCAAAACGGAAGCTGAAAGATTCCTTGTAATATTTCAACGAGTATACCTACGATCTGGAACTTTGTACAGTAGAAGGGATTCTTGCTCGGGAAAAGTTGATTGATTATTCCTTTCACGCTTTCAAAGATACAGCAATGCAAAAAATACTGAGCGTAGATCCGATTGTACTTGGTATATTCGTGTAGTTTCATTTCGATGGGTTCATTAGTTTGGTCAAGATCAAATCATCATTCAGACTCTCGTTTTTTAGCTCTATAGACGTGTACCTTGGGCAATCCCATTTGCATTGATCAGGCTAATAGCAAGGGGATATTGATGCTATTGTACTAAACTGGGCACTATTTGACATGAAATGTAACAATCTCTGGGATAGTAGATAGGTAGATAGATAGATAGACAGATGGGTAGATGGATTACCTTGGACGCTCCCCACATACGGTATGGGTAGACATACCAAGGAAGTCTCATAATAAATCTATCGAGCAGAACTTTATTTGACACGATCACCACTTGGATAGATAGCGAGATAGAGAGAGAGAGATGGACAGTTAAAACTACCATGATATTAACGTTTAGGTCGTTTATGATACGTAATAAACTGTAAGAGGGTCTTCTTCGGTACATTAAACGCATATCCGAAGAAACTTGGTCGCTGTTGTGTCCAATAGAGCTTGGCTGCCGCCTGCTGTAGGTAGAGGAGAATAGCCAAGAAGAAGTGAAGCGTACAGGCCTAATGAAGATTCCTCGACAGAAAAGCGGACTGGCGGCGTTATGTTATTTACGCGTTGAAAAGTTGCTGCTGCTCGCATAGACACACACACACACACACACGAGGGCACAAATATTAGTAACGGGGGCAGGAGGAGGAAAGAAAGCCAGGGAGGCAGAAAGCACATCTTTCATATTTTACTATAGTCGACTTAGCTTTGTTGCCCCCAAACGCTATTTTCAGCTCAAGCCCCCAAAACCAGGAGGGTTCGCTACCTGGTTGGGGGACCTGGTTATTTGGCCCGGGCATTTGTTATCGTTGTCGACCCTTTTGCCAGGTTGAGACAAATGCATCTCTCGGCACCTTGGTGTGCATACAGCGGAGGAGGTAGAGCGAAAGGCGGCGTCGTCGTCATATCTCTTCTTGTTGTTTTGTTGAGGGTTGCGGGCGGGTGGGGGTTGGGTCGTCGTCGGTTCTATATCCTTCATAAAGTTGGCTTGGGTCTTCTACTCATAAGCTCAAAACACATGTACACAAACGCCAGCACAAAAGATCCTATTCAAAGTTAGGCTCTCTTTTCTCTGGGTGTGTGTCGATCTATCCCGTGCTTGCCAACTTGGGCGCAACAACAAATATATCGCTTCCCTATTCAGAATAGATGCCCGTCTGTGCTTGTCTTCGAAGAAGAATAGCAGGACTTTTTCAGAAACCGTCTCTTCCATATAACCGTGCTGGGCCACCTACGTGATCTTCCGGTCTCTCGAAACGTATATACCGCTCATACTGCCCCTGACCAAGGTTCCAGCGTCCGTATAGAGACCATGGGGCATTTTGAACACGTATAACACGGTTTATTTGTTGTTTCTTGCGCTCAGTTCTTATGGCCGCCATTTTGAGCACCTCGGTAACAGCCAGAAGCGCTAGCCGTGTTTCCGGTTATTGTGTATCGTTTTACCAAGATGAACGAAAAGTACGTTGCAAGTTACAGACAATCTTGCTTCTGTGACATTTGTTCATGGAGACCGTGGTAATGATTACATGTAACACGGTTATTTGGCGTTTCTGCGCCCGCTCCTTACATGCGCCATTTTGAGCACCTCGAGTACCACAAGCGCCAATGCTGTTAACGTGTATTGCTTTACCGGATAGAAAATTTGGTACACGGGTTAAATAGATAGAGCAAAGAATGGTATATAGCTTGCTGGACTTGCGTTTGTCAAGATGGAATACACGTTGTCGCGTTTGTTCCCAAAGGCTTGTCGGGGATACGGGTAACTGGATCCTGCGAAGATAATGGGACTGAGGCGCGGAGAATTCGTGAAATATGAATTTCTGACAGACACAACAGGATGTTAGGGACCGCCAACCGAGGAATGCTTTAATGAACTTTGCCACATTTTCCCGAAAACGACCCGGCGCGCGACGCACACGTTCGTCAATTGTTTCCCTTAATAACTCTTCAAACCCGTACAATATGACAGGACTTTTAAATATATATATAACAACGTAAAACCACGTTGCAACTAGGATATGCCTGCGCATCTATAGTGTCATACTATGATCATATATGCGTAACATAGCTCTGTACATACGTAATACATATATGTATATATCTTCATCTATCTGTACGTAATAAGATACGTACTGATACATCTATACACATTCACCTAAAGTATCATCCTTGGACTATATATACAAATCTAGCTCTACATACCTAACCAAGATTCCATCTATGATTCCCAAGACGATATTTCACCTATCCTTTTGTATTCTATAATCGTACAGTCTGGAACCAAAGAATGGGTTCTGAATGATGGTGAGATTAGAAAATGATGAATGTTTATAACTTTATAAGTTTATTTTGACAAAAGTAACAATCTGATTCAGATGAGATTTTACTATTGTGCAAAGTACTACCAGGTATACATTCACTTAATTTTGGCTGTGAAATATCTTTGAAAACTTGGGTACAATAACCCATCAACTTTTCCCAAGCAAGAACTCTTTTTTATATTGCTAGAGACTGTATGTATACATCTATTATCTAGCTATATACGTATCTTGTATGTGCATGTGTGTAGGGCTTACTTGAATAGAGACAAGTTCGCACTAATCTTGAAAGAAAGGGCTTAATTGTTAAGGGAGAAAAAGGAAAAGGGTTGAAGCCAGCTTGACCTTTTAACCTGATGCAATATTCTGCCTTCCGGCCTGTCACAAAGGGACCCCATAGATGACAGATAGGCTGCCAGTTTGGGTCTTCGTTTCGGGGTCCTCTTTCACTTGTGGCTCTCCCTGTCATAAGCAATACACATTTAGCCCCCCTGGTCGCACATATACAAGCAACACAGACGTCCCCGCAACCCTTTACAAAGGTGAATAATCAAGATAATAAGATCCTCTGCAAGTCAATATATAAAGATTCACACAGAATATTACCCGGTGATGGAAAGGTCTGTCTAGAACAACCCGCGTAAGTGGGAATTGATTTTTACGGCCGCTGGTACTCTCCTGCGGTGAAGGAACATAAGAAAACCTGGTGACCTGCTGTGACCTTGTTGGCTCAAATCAATGTCTCTGTGGCCGTTGATTGTCTTGCTGCTTGTTCAAACAAGAACAGCCACCTCAAGCGGTGCCAGTCTATCTTTCTTGCATTCTTTAAGTAGTATATCAACAGCCACTTCGTCGCTATATACTGCTGTCTTGTTACCTCGACAAGTTCCACTTGATGGAAACTGTTGATATCAAACTCTATGTAACAGAAAAGATAGTAAATGTTATTTAAGCTGAGCTTTCTAAATAGAAATGAATGAACATGTTTGTTTAAGTGGACCGGAGGGTTGGGCCTCTTGTCTTGACGAGGTTATTAGAGAAGCCGAAATAAAGGTTTCTGACGGAAATATTGTTGCTGCCATTACAAGTGCATATCCAGCGTTGCCAATTTGTTCCGGCTGTCTCTCCCTATCAAGCGTTCTGGCTTTTGCGGAACCGAGTCCTTCTCGTCTATTTCTTTTCTTTCCCATTTTTTTCCTCTACATCTTTCGTTTCCTCGGAAGTCACACTACTGTGCACTTAAACTCCCAACATATTTATAAAGATTATATTTAAAATGTAATTTACATATTTTACTGAAATGAAATGGCTCGTGTATGAAGCTGTGTTGAAATCGATGAAAGATTAATGAATTCCACTGTTGTATGGCCAACAACAGTGGAAAGACTTAAACTTGACGCTGGTGAGTAAAGTGTTTGGTGTCTATTTTTAAGTGGCCAAGTTGTACATCTGAACTGCTCGCCATGGTTCTTGCTTTGTGGCGCGCTGTTTTCTCAACTGCCAACTACAGCTGCCCTGTCCAACTGAGCCCAATTTTTCCAATCATTTATTTTCCCTTTCCCCTTGAACGTTCTTCTCCGCCCTTGAAACAACACGAATTCTTTCAAAAAGTCGATACTGGTTAACATTTGAAAAAAAATGGGGGAAAACTCGTCACCATTTGCTTCTCATTTAACCCCCGCAGCAAAAATCTGCAAGCAGACGACACAGAAGCCCGAAACACACCCCGTTTTTAAAGGGTTGGAAGGGTGAAAAAAATATGTCAAATGTCGTAAAAAATTACTACACAAGGGGCCTAAAGAAAACTGAGAACTTGTTACGATGGCTGATGACACACAACTTCCGCTAACAATACATACCCCTTTGCAATTATTTTGGTTCACACCCCCGCCCTTTTTGTAGCAATACAGCAGCGCACGCACGTCAAAACACGTACATTAATCCTCACACACCCCCCATGTTTCGGACTATACCTCACCATCTACTCTTCACTATTTACANTCCGTTTAAGTACTGTAGATAGAATGAGTAGGTAGGTAGATAGACAGATAGATAGATAGACGGATAGACAGTTAGGTACGTAGACGGATAGGTCGACAGATAGATAGATAGACAGACAGACAGAGGGACAAATAGACTGACAGGCAAGCAGAGATAGATGGATAGATAGATAGACAGTTATATAGAATGGATGGATAGATTGATTGATAAACTGGTAGATATTTAGACAGATAGATAGATAGATAAAAGTGTCGTGATGTTAACATGTAGTTTTCAAATACGTCAGAGCTTGAAGGTTAAAAGCTATGTAACTCGTCTGTCGTGTAGATTTCCCATCCTTCATTAAACATTAACTTAACGTACTTCCAACTTTTTGTAATTTGTAGCTCAATAGTATCGAGTACGATAAACTAACATGTGCTGAACTTGAACTTACTAAACAGACGATTATAGTTGTATTCGAATAGTCAGTTAGTCAAAAGTTAGCAAAACCAACAGTCTGATGCCATTACTTGTACCTAAGCGGAAACACATCAAGTTGGGTTGTATAATCGCTTTTCAGTGCAACTCTCTATGTGCAAGTTTTAGTTACCCTGAGTAACCTTATGTGTGTGTGCCTTGCTTTGAATTACGTATGGCTCTTTGAAGATTGAAAGACTTGCAATTAAATTCGTCATTAATCTAACAAACCGCATCTTATTATCTGATTTTAAACTGTAGTGGAAATCTATGAATACTAGTTCGAGAATCATTCCCGTTAGTTTATTTCTCTAAAATTTAAATTTAGAATTGCTACTTTGATAAGTAAATCAGCTGATAGGGTAAGATGATAAATAAGCTGTCTTCTGCTGGGATTCCAAAAAGCGCAGCACATATGTATATTTATATATATACATAACATCGAAATATCTCATAGAAATATTAAACATGGGTGAAGTGTGTTTTATGTTGCTGCTTTTGAAGGGTATCCTTTGTGCTTGGGGAGCCAAACAGAGCGTCTTTTGTTTCAACGGCATCTGCTGCTGTCAAATGACAAAAGGATCCGGCCTTGTCTGCTAGTTCTCCTTCGCTCTGTTGAGTGACCATTCTCATTCTGCCTTTTTGCCTCCCAAAGACCCTCCTTTTTTCCCGCCTTTTTCCCAGCACACACATACACACACACATAGATAACCCCCTCCCTTCCGAGGAGAAGACCGAGGAAAAAAACATTCCCAGCGACATTTAACACCGGAAGCGGACAGTTCTCCAGAAACCGAAAGCGAAACAATCGAAAATCTTCCTGTCACCGCCAGTCCAATTTTCAGAGAAAACAGAAATGTCTCGGAAGATGTCGGATTTTTTTTTTCGTATGTCTTCCAGCGAGTCATGGTCTGGGTCAATGTTTTGCTTACTTCAGACTGTATCAAATTGATGTTAAATTTAGCAACAGAGGTCTTAAAGGCCATCAACTGAGGTTATCGTTTCATATTAACAGTATATATGTAACTCGTATAACCCAGGCAGTGACCAATTTAGCATGAGCGTAAGACGCAAAAGTGATTTTCGCTAAATCAGGGCCGGTTTGAAGTGGAGGGTCGCTGGACGGGGTTATCGCTACTGGTTCCACGCGAAGCGCCAGAAGAATGGGTTCGGTTTTCCAAAACTTGCTCCACTAAAAGATAAAATGAAATTAAGATGAATAATAAAAAAACAATTAAAAGACTGCGAGTCAGTTTAAAAGGGAACATATTCTGGATGTTACGTAAATCTTATATTAAATGTTAAAGTACATATTTTTTATTTAAAAGATAGATATAACGATAGATAGTTTGATAGATAGATAGATAGGTAGATAGGTAGATAGATAGATAATTAGTTAGATACATAGATAGATAGATAGATAGATAATTAGTTAGATAGGTAGATAGATAGATAGATAGATAGATAGATAGATAGATAGGTAGACGGAAAGATAGACAGATTGGTAAACAGAGAAATAGACACTTAGTTCAAGAGATAGATAGGCAGATGACAGATAGCTAGACAGGTAGNGATAAACAGATAAACAGATAGATAGATAGATAGATAGATAGATAGATATATAGATAGACAGATAGATAGATAGATAGATAGACGGAAAGATAGACAGATTGGTAAACAGAGAAATAGACAGTTAGTTCAAGAGATAGATAGGCAGATGACAGATAGCTAGACAGGTAGTTAAGTAATGCAGATGATTTAAAGACAAATAGATAGATAGATAGATAGTTCGATAGATAGATAGACAGGCAGACAGATGGATGGATAGGCAGATAGAAAGATAGACAGATAGATAGATAGATATACAGATAGACAGATAGACAGGTAGACAGATAGACAGATAATAGACGGGTAGGTGGATGAAATGTTGTTATAAAACTACTCTTATAGTTACTGTTTATTATTAATATTGCATGCAGTTTTTTGGCATCCCTTTATTTAACTGTTTGCAGCTTTTGTTTATCTTCCTTATCCTTCTTCTTTCTTGTCTTTATCTTCTTGGTGGTTGACCTCCGTTGACCTGGCTTTCTGCTCGCTAGCCAGCTCTCTCTCTCTTTCTATCGCGCTCGCCCCGTTTTTCTGTTCTTCAATCCCCGCAATAAATCTCATCTATCTGAAAAGCGTATCGTATTGCAAATTTCGCCTCTCTCAGTGCAAACACTGATGTCAGAGGCAAGGTTGCTGAGTTTAAACTTCGTTTTTATTTTCTCTGAAACTCGCAAAATTACTACTTAAGGCGGTACTCCAAACAAATAACTAATATTAGCCATAGTTATAGGCATTGTAGTACTGGTTCCATAATAGCCATTGACAGTGATCCATCGTATGGGAGGGAGTGGAGTGTTTGGTGCATTTCTCGAGAGAATGACCGGAACAGAATTTTCTAGCATGTTATAACCTTTACGCGGGTCCGGGGGGTGGAGGAGGAGTATGTGCAGCGTAATCAAAGCGAATTGTCGTAAAGGCTACCTAAAAATAGGTTTACCAAATCAGTATAACCCGACCAATAAAAACGAATCTATGAAGTATTATCATCGCTGTATAGTTAGTATAGTGCATATATAGCATAGCGGATGTATTATAGATAGATAGATAGATAGAGAGATAGAGAGATAGAGAGATAGAGAGATAGATAGGTAGATAGATAGATAGATATAGATAGATGGATGGATAGGCGGATGGATGGATGGATAGACAGACAGGTAGGTAGATAGATAGATAGATAGATAGAAAGATAGACAGTTACGTAGATGGTTTGATTTTTATATTGCTATAGTATATACATTATGTAACACTTATGTAACCAAGTACTTATATTACTGCTTACAAGTTATCTTACACTTAATTTTAATATACACATATGTATATAGTATATAGTAGCAAGAAGATGGCCATATGGTTTATATACATCAGTAGTTTAACAATATCATGTTAACATCACCATCCAATGACACTCGACTCGTAGCGATATGATACTTTGGTAACTGTCACGCAGTTGTTATACGAAGTTACACCTTAATGTACGAGCCAACTCTCACCGGATTAATAGTGGCGCTAGTTATACGAATCCCCTGGCGGGATTAACGACGACTCCCGTGTCCCACTAAAGAGCTTTTATCCCTAGTGACTTTTGTGACGGTTCTTGATGGAACGACGTTGACTGGCTCGACCGCGCGTGTAGCTTTTGCCCGTTCCCTGGAAAACGTGTGTTTCGCTTTCTTCTTACCTATATGTGTCTTTCTGATTGCTTATTGATTGATACACATATCGATCAGGGTTTACATCGACGAGACAATATGATTCATTCATAAACTCGGTCGTACTCGATGCACCTTGCTTTCTAGTTTAATCAAACAACAGTTAGTTAACCCAATTTTCCACCTCAGCTTTCTTTCTTTAAGTTTTTTGTTAATTTGTAATTAAGTTAAAGTAACTCAAGGTTAAAGTTTTATGGTCAGAACGTATGCGAGATCCCTGGCATAAAAACAGTGCAGCGGTACTATCCGCTGATAAGAGCGAAAAATGGCTATGTTATGTCTCACTCTGACCCTGCAAGTTGAGGGGGAAAAAAGTACCAAGGCGACTGTTTTCTGGCCGTTTTTTCCCCGTTTGTATTTTTGTTTGATAATTTTTTTAATATTTCGGTATTTTGGTCCGTCTTTCGTCCGTCCACCATCTTTTTTCAATGGGAGCTGGATAAAAACGGGATAAGTAATCGAGTGAAATAAAAAGGGGTTTAGCTTTTATGCATATGTGTTTTTTTCCACATGTTTCTGCTGTTGGCCAGCATATCTTTATGAGCGTTTCCCTGCCCGCCCACTGCCTACCAGTCAACACGCGGGCGCTCTTCTATTTCTGTCCAAAGAAGAAGATTTCCCAGAAAACAAAGAATTTCAATAACTGAATTTCAAATATTACAACTGGATTGTTTAGAAAGAGGCAGCAGACAAAACTTTTCTGGTATATATGCGGGGCGATGTTGTTTTCAATCGCATATAAACAATGGCCGTCCTTTTGCAAAGTGGTTTTTCTCGGATCTCTGTCTCTCTCTCTCTCAAGTGTGTGTTTCTCCGTCTGCAGCATTTGTGCTGTTGTTTATAAACAATCTTCTTCAATCTATATGCGCCGAGGGGAAAAGATACACGCTGGAAAAGAAAGACTCTGGGCACTTGATAATGATGCATAGAAAGAGAGCGGAGAACAAGTCGCGCTGATAACAGACAACAAGAAGCTTTCATCCCTCTTGAAAAACCAAAACACTGACCCGGGTCAAACTGTTTTGGTCAACACACGCATATCTTTTCAAAGACTGCCATCTGTACAGTCAGGACTTTTTAAAGTTCGTATTAAATACAGATGATTGAATTACATAGAATATGATATCTGAACACTGAAACTGCCCAGTCAGGTGTACGTTCATTGGTTCGGTGAATCTGGATTGAAAATCGGGAA
Source organism: Leptestheria dahalacensis (assembly GCA_022114935.1). Lineage (NCBI taxonomy): Eukaryota > Metazoa > Arthropoda > Branchiopoda > Diplostraca > Leptestheriidae > Leptestheria > Leptestheria dahalacensis. Next base: position 12,921 of record JAIQCU010001849.1, read on the forward strand.
GAATCTCGGGAATCTATTGAATCGTATGCGAGTCGTTTGGCCAATTTAGTGATATTTTGTTACGGGGAAAAGCACTTTTTCAAATGTCGTCTTATCAGTCATGAGAAAATACAGTTTAGTTGAGGATTCGAAGGATTGGTTAAGAGTCATTGAGTCATTTGAAGCGTTGGTTCACTGAATCATTCAGTTATCTTTAAGTTATTGAATCATTGAGTCATCAAGTCTTTGAATCATGAAGTCATTCCCGAGTTAGTTATTCCTTAAGTGATTGAAACCTGAAGGTATTGAATCTTTGAATCATTGTCGTTGAATTCATTGAGTCATTGCATGTTTGAATCATTAAGTCATTGAAACCTGGGTCTTTCAAATACCGCTTTGTGTTGTTTTAAAAAAAAGAATCTCAGACTCTTGAAATGATTCTCGCGAAAATTTAAGATTCCTTCCAAAAGATTCTTTCTCGACTCACTGTATCATCCAGAGTTTCTTAGGGGATCGCTAGTATCTTAGTTAACCATCGATTGCGATCTATCCCGAAAGATTCCCCAAGACTCATTCGATCCTCGAGATTCATCATAAGAAGAATCTCCTGGATACGGTATGGACATGATTCTTTCCACGGCTACGCTTCCATTAAAACAGGCAATACACCAACACTGCTGGGTCAGAGGGGGATATCTAAGGGGGGAGATGAAATGCCTGAGGTTTATGGCTTGAGACAATTCCCTGTAGTGGGCGTTGTTTACATTTCCCCATTGACTTGTGTGTTCATTTTCCTCTCGGTCAGAGACAAACGAAAGGAACAAGGCCATTTGTGCTGCCAGGCAATGGCCCCAACTGTCAAACACAATCGCGTCACCAGCAACCACTACTGCTCGACAACAAAGACTTACAACGTCGACGACGACGACCAGATTTCGGTCCCAAAGGATTTTCAAATGCCTCCCGACAAACACATGTCTTCTATCAATACCGTGGGAAACACATTAGACGACCCTCTCTCTCTCTCTGTTCTTTTCTCTCTTTTTTATTTCTTGTTCTCTTTCTTCCCTTCTCCTTTTTTTATTTCTCTTCCCCTCTCACCCCTTCGTTTACCCCATACAAACCAACCAACCCCCCCTGTTTTGTTCTAGTTTTATTGCAGCTATTGTTAAAACGACGCTGTAAAAGTTACTCTCTGGGTGACGAAAACTGTCGTTCTGTTTTCCCTGTTTCGAATTACGTTTTTCAAGTCATGTCTGAATTCTTATGATTTTTTGAATTTATAAACTTATTTAATAGCGGTCGATAAAAAGAATTGTTCCAGGACGGTTTTCCGATTGGTTGGAGGCCTATTTTACGAGGACAAGTTCACCGGAGGCCATATGTAACACAATAACTTGACACACACTCGAAACAGTGGGTCCTATTTTGGACGGGGGGGGGTCCTGTTTGCTTGTTAAGAGGACTCTAATAACTCAGTCGGTGATATACCCACACACACACACACACATCCAGATCCTGGAGAATGGGAGAAAAGGAAAAAGAAAAGAAACTATTTGGCAACGCTGTGTGAAATTTGAAATATGAGCGTAGAGGACGCCTTTTGTTCCCATCGCTTTTTCCCTACGGTCTTGTTTTTAATTAGTCCCCACTAGGAAACAAAAGTCGCTTGTCGTGGATGTTATTTCTTCGATAGTTGGGCCCTCCTGTGGTAGATTCTCATGGATACCCAGTGTGCTGGATGTTGAGTGAAGAGGTTTTTGTGTGGGGCGTCTGTCGTGTCGTGTCCGTGTCGTGTCTTGTCTTGTGTTGGAGTAGATGGCATATCAACAGGCTGCTATGCAAGACGACTTGTTGCGAATTACAGTAATCTAATTAGGTGAATCATCAACTGCGTGTTGAAGTATAGGTCTAGCTATCTGTCTAGCTATCTAGCCAGCAGTCTGTCTATCCATGTATCAGTCTGTGTGTCTACCAGTTTATCAATCTATCTATCCATTCATTCTTTATAACTAGTCATCATCTGTCTACCCATCTATCTCTATTAGCCTGTCAGTCTGTGTGTCTGTCTATCTGTCGATCTATCCAACTATCTATCAGTTTATCAATCTATCTATCCGTCTGTATGTCTATCTGCCTAAATATCTACCAGTTCATAGCTTTATCTATCCATTCATTCTATATAACTACCTATCTATCTATCCATCTCTATTTGCCTATCAGTATGTTTGTCTATCTGTCTAACGATCTATCTGTCCAAACTATCTTATCAGTTTATCAATCTATCTATCCGTCTATATGTCTATTTATCTGCCTAAATATCTACAAGTTCATCGATCTATCTATCCATTCATTCTACATAACTTCTTATATAAGTTCCGTATAACTGTCTATCTATCTCTATTTGCCTGTCAGTCTGTTTGTCTGTTTATCTATCTGTCCAAGTACTATCAGTTTATCAATCTATCCATCCATCCATCTGTATATCTGCCTACACAGTTGTCATTAACCTGTAGTCCTGTACTATACTTATCGAACTATCAACCTTCGTTCCATTCTCCCGAATGATTCAACCCACACATCACACATTTTCCTTGGGCAGCACAACGCCATTGCTTCAAGCTAAAAATCCTGCAAACCTTGTTCAAAAGATGTAAAACTCTTGGTTCTCGACGTGTCGGCAAATGGGGCTAATCTCTTGACTGTAGGGTTCCGACGTGTGTACAGTTTCATCCCTTGTTTTTACTGTGAGCAGTTAAGCTGCAATTAAGCGGCCAAGTTCAGGAAGGCGTCCCCGACGCGTTAGAGAAGAACCCCCGCGTGTGCTGCAACACATCGGGGTTACCCCGGGTCGTTCCTTGTTCCTATATCGGTCTATTGAACGTATATCTATGTATCCTAGTATTTATCTATGCAACTATTTATGTATCTATCTATCTATGTAACTAACTATTATGTATCTATCTATTTGAGTCTCGGTTGGCTCATTTGCAGCACGGTGCAGCCCCCCGACTTCGCTTGTTTATGGGCCGCGGCCCCTTTAAATATAGCCGCGTTAACCTTTCAAGTTGTCAATGAAGTGTGTGTGTGTGCGTCGTTTGGGTGTTTGTTAACCGTTTCGTTTTTCTGCTTTCTTGTTTTGCAGCAACAAAACTTGCCGGAAATAACGGCGCCACCTAAGCAGCAGCCGCAGCAGCAGCAGCAGCAACAGCAATCATCATCAGCTGCCGAACTACAGAACATGCAGCATTTGCATGAGCTGCAGCACTTTGAAATGCAGCGCATACAGCAGAGTCACATGCTGCTACAGCAGCAGCGGTTACAGGAAATGCAGGTACTTATATCCAATTCAGCCGGGAACAATATTATCATCTTATCTTATTAGGTTAAAGTAATATCATACGGTTAATTTAAAGATATATAAGATAAATTTGAATGTTTTTCACACATTGCAAACTTAATTATCTGGAAATTTTAATCTTATCAAATTAACAGAAACCGTATATCCAGTTCAAATCTATATTGAATAGAGCGAATGACATGTAATTTCACATATGATTCTAATTAATACAATGATCACTCTTTAATTAATATTGAATGTAATATCAATAAATTATATATAAATGATTTACTTTAGATTAGTGATGTCAACGACTCGACTCGACTCGACTTGGCCCCGAGTCTAGTCGAATCGATGGTTTTGGTCTTGAAGTCGAGTCGAGTCAGAATCGATGGTATGTGCGCCTGAGTCGAGTCGGTCAAGTCGACTCGAGTCGGCTATCTACGGTAGACCCCAAGTCGAGTCGAGTCGACTTGCAACATCCCTTAGTCGAGTCGAGTCGACTCAGAAGTTCGACTGAAAGTCGAGTCGCTTGACGTTCCTACTTG
>JAIQCU010001850.1:0-15762 GCA_022114935.1 Leptestheria dahalacensis
ACACACACGCACAGGCTCAATCAGTGCTGCAGCCTGAAGCCAGGGGGGCGTCTGTGGAAGAGCACATTGCACAGATGTACGGAGGAGCCAGACCCAAGACATTTCACAGGCCACCGCCCGTTCAGGAGCAGGAACACCCGCCTCAGGCTGCTCGCACGCAGGGTCACTTTGACATCAAAAGTCCATGCGGGCTTCCAGATTTTGTTCAGGATCATCTAGTTATGGAGCAAGAATATGGTGGCATGCCAACAGTCAATTTACCTAACGGTCTTCACTTTAATGGCTATTCTGAGGAGAGCCCACTGGATCTTCCCCGCAGCCCCAGTCCAATGCATGCTGAAGGCGGTCTTCCCATTCCTCTCGATTTAGCCAACCTGGCGACGTTAGACCTTGCCAACTTAAATGCTGCCAGCGTCACGGATAACATGCCTCAGTTTGGTTTGTGCAGTCAGTGTAGACTTGTATTATAGAAAGTATAACACTTCTTGTTTTACTATACCAAGATGCCCCTGCTGATTTACCTCTAGTAGACGAAATCAACAACAACGAGAGCATACACCAAGCTCTCGGCCAACTTCCCGACTTTTTATCCGACGGACCGATGCACACGGAGAGGGTTGCTCCCGATGTACAAGAAGCTGCCGCCGCATTTGATATAGCCCAACCTGTTATTGAATCACCAGAAAGCAGCAGTGCGTATCAGGAGGTAAATAAAGTCATTTAGATCTCAGCTAGAACAGTTTGTAAGCATACAGTTTCTCTTGTCTGCAGTTAGCGGAAGAAAACGAACGGCTCCGTCGGGAGCTCGAGGCTCTGCGTTGTTCGGAACGCACAGCACAAGAAAGGTAAATTCATTTTAGTGGTACCTACACAAATACCGTTTGTTCAAATACCGTCTACTCTTGTAATATATAACGCATATATGTAAATGTAATGCTGAGTTTACATTCCAGGTTAGCGCAATTGGAACTGCGACTGGAGGAGCAGCGTTCCAGGGAGAGTCAAGAGTCCATCACTATTGAACGGGCGGTTGAAGGCGTTGAGAGGAACTTACAACAAGCCACTGTAAGCTAAATGCAATGGTTATAATAAATTATTTATTTACCTTATCTATTTAAAGAAAAGGGCGGTACAAGCGGAGGGCCAAATTTCTCAATTGCATCAACAGCTGCGGCTATTGGAGGTTAACAAAAAAGCATCCTACCGGATTAAATAACGCTTATAATTGTGTGTCGCATGTCGCATTCACAGGCTGAGAATCTCCGACTGGAGGAAGAGAATCAGCGCTTACGGAGGAGGGACCCGGCTGTCGACCTGCAGAGGAGAGTCAGTCGAACGGCACAGGACTTGCATGTAGCGGCCAACACTGCGGAGCGGACAGTTCGGTAAAAGCGTAGATCAAAACTGTGAAATATGAGTAAATTTTGTCCACCAGTTCTTTAAAGTCTAACATAGCTAGTCGCCGGAGCAGTGCAGATTATTATTATTATTGTTATTATGATTATTATTATTACCATTTAATTACTCAACTTTTAACGGTTTACTTTGATTTTTGATTATTTGCGGTGGATTTCAGTGAGCTGTTGAATGGAGTAGAGCATCTGCGAGTCCTCGCTGCCGCGCTGGAAAGCACGGAACGGATAGAGGAAATCCCCCCGCAGGTCAAGCGGGAGCTGTAAGGATAGGTTACCGGTACAGCAGCACGAACAAATGCTTGATCTCGATCTCCTAGCGTTTGCTGCTCGTTTTGAGTCGAATTTTCACGCAATTAAACTATTGGTTAACCCTTCCAACCAATAGGAATCTGGCCAAATATTTGCAATATTCCTCCAGTTCTTCTGAACCGTATGTTGGTTATTATTGACAGGAATAAGTTCCTGTCACAAGCAAAGGAATGTATTGCGTTCAGCCATAATTATACTGTATAAAAAGAACACACACACACGAGACAGAAATAAGGAAACACGGTGCTTTTTTTCTTTATTATGTCTAATCGTCATTGATATTCAATACACGACAAATGTGCGTCGACTTTGGGTTACTCTCTGCAATGCAACTCAGTTATTACGAACAGAGAAAGAACAAAACCATCGCGCTACGAATGCTTAAGTAGCCTGTGGGAAAACTACAACACGGTTGCACAAAGGAAGAATAATAAAAGGGTCGTAATAAGTATTGAATTAATAACCGAAGCTTTATTTGCAGAAATGCTTGAACCTTAGTGTCTCCAGCAAACAATAACAGTGGCCGTATTTGGAGGTAAGTTATATGCACTTGAACTGGGACGGCCATCTGCAGACGAAACCACGAAACGCACTTGAGTAGTATGTGCCAGTCAGTTCAAGATACAAGAATGCATCATAACCGCCACGACCATAGTGCTTCCGCTGTCAGTGAATCTTAATAGCATTTTGGTTACCACCGTACCAGTTATATTGGTATTTTCCCGCTCGGTATATGGTATTCATGAACGTTAGCTATCAGTAATCGATATCGATTCTTTGGTAGGCTGGACATCGTATCGGATTATAGGTATTTTCACAAACCGGTTATGGCCCAGCCCTGAACCTAGTGCTTTTAGCCATCCAGTCGACCAGGTATCGTAACTGACCTAAGAAAAGGTTAGATATTAGTTTACCAATATATCAATTATCACTAGTTGATATATGGTGTCGATCTTCGTATGGACAAAGAATCGATATCGATTCTTTATGGATGTTGGTCTTTAGCACGTTAGTTTAATTATCGAATAATTAAAAGTATCTGTATGTCCGAATCGATTTTCGACCAGCCCTGATCTTGTACTTCAGCCATTCAGTTAGTGTAAAATCTAATTAGATGTAAGATTACTTATATATAGCTTTGAGTGGTTTGTTATTGCATAGATTCGCTTATGACGTTGCTGGAGAAGACTATACTTTAAAGTTGCCTTTTGAATCTCTGCAGAGGTATATTGCTGTATGACGTCAAACCACGTGATACTTCATAAGGCTACAGTCAGTTTTAAACGTAAAAAAGTAAAATTTTCAATGTAAAAGCACAACGGATATAATCCCATTCCTGTATGGAAACAATACAATTTAGCTGACTGTTATACCGTCAAGATGGCGGACGCTTGAAAATGCATAAACCCTNGAGTGGTTTGTTATTGCATAGATTCGCTTATGACGTTGCTGGAGAAGACTATACTTTAAAGTTGCCTTTTGCAGAGGTATATTGCTGTATGACGTCAAACCACGTGATACTTCATAAGGCTATAGTCAGTCTTAAACGTATTCAATGTAAAAGCACAACGGATATAATCCCATTCCTGTATGGAAAGAATACAATTTAGCTGACTGTTATACCGTCAAGATGGCGGACGCTTGAAAATGCATAAACCCTAACAGTGCGCCTGGCTGCTCTTCTCCTGTACATGCTCCTAAAGGGGGAGAAAATTCGTAAAAGGAGATCTGAAAAAGAAGAAAGAATCCAGTTTCCTCGGAGTGGAAGCACTGCCAAAGGAAATTTGGATCCGTGTGGCGCTTCAATCGCGGCTATCGACGCCGGGTTCCCGCTGAGTGCACTAGTCGGTCGCTGGCCGTGACTCTGTGAGCACCCGGCTCTCGGTAGTCATCACTTTTCCTTTCGCTGCTCCCCTTTTTTCAAACGACGAGCGGGGCCTTCAGATCAAAGTCAGACTGGGAGATTTGCAGCTGGCACGGGGCCCCATCGGTTTAACGGCAATCGAGGTCAATCTAGCACGGGTAAGACAGAAAGGGCCCCTGCTCACTATACGGTGGGACAGAAAGGAAAAAGCCGGGGCCTTGCTCTCGTGCCCGTTTTGCTAATCAATGGCCATGTTGAGTGGGGAATTTGTGTCTGGCCACTGTTCTCATCGGAAATAGAGGAGTGCGGCTGGCTGAAGGTTGTGCTTTGCAAGCCGGGTCCCGGCCGTTCGTCTTTTACCCGGGGCTGCCAGCGCTTTAAATAGCATCCCGTGGAAAAGTGTAAATTTAACTCGCTGTGAAGCTTTCACAATCAGGTAACACAGCCCTTCTTTCATCTTTTCCCTTCATCTTTCTCACTTTTGACTTGTTGTTCTGTACTCACCTATCAGCCCCCCCCCCGCCCTGGCTTCTTTCTATCAAACAGAAGAAGATAGGGAGGAAAAAGGTGATAAACATCAGATGGAGTAGAGAGAATCCTTGTTATTATTACAGTTGAGCAAACATTGCTAGGTTTCCATTTCCGGGGGCCCTACTGTTTGCTCATTACCGGCTTTAGTCGACGCTTAGAGACATCGCTGAGATAAACTCGTCCAGGCGTTAGCTAACTCGATCATTATTCCAAGGTGGGCACGGGGGTTAGCCACCATGTACAACAGTCGAAAGTCTTCATGTGTAGCTGACCCTCTGCTGGTTCATCAAACGGACTTTCTTAAAGGCTCGAGTTTTGCTCCGTTACCCAGCTGAACTTCTTTAAACAACGATGTGTACCCGACTGCGTAAACACCAAACACCCTGCTTTCCCTTCATTCATTCATTTCTTTCTCTTTTTCCTCTTTTCAGTTATCAGTTGCTGAAAAAAACGTCATCAATACTGATTTCAATTAAGTCTGAGTTTTTACGTCTTTAGGTGTAAACCTGTATCCGGACTAAGAAAGTGTCAAAATGCAGCAGTCGATAGTTACGACTACGCCTGCCAGCACCGCCGGTGGAGGTACGACTTCGCTGAAAACGGTCCAAGGTGGACGGTTTGATTTCGACGATGGCGGAATGTACTGCGGCGGATGGGAAGACGGAAAAGCTCACGGCCATGGAGTTTGCACCGGACTCAAAGGTCAAGGAGAGTATTCCGGATCGTGGAACTACGGTTTTGAAGTCTCCGGAGTCTATACATGGCCTGGGTAAAAACAAAGAAAAAGCCTTTGACCTTTGACCTCTGTCGACTTGTTTTTGTCGTTTCCCCACCGTCAACCTTTAATTAAGGTTCCGGGAGGCTCTTGTTGACGTTGTCGTTAGGTTTCATGTTACAAAGTTGTCAAGTGACCTTTGACCTTTCTATGTTCTTTTTTCAAATTTACGAGGTAAACCTAAAATCAATAGCCGGAAAGAGGAGTTACATGACGACATGAATCTCGATGTTAAAATTTGGCGGTGAAATTAAAGGGTACCCGGATAAAGCCACTGGAATTGTCAAACTGGCAACACTGTAAATGAAAGTTGAAAAGAGAATAGTTGGCTAGAGAGAAAGAGAGGGAGGAGGACAGTGAAAAAGTGATGTTGTAAGAAGAAGGAGAAGGAGAAGAGAAGGAAAGCTTCTGCCAGCGATGGACGGGACTAAAATTAGAAGCAACTCGATGTGCTGGAGAACATCGAAAGGTTCCCATGTTCACATGCTAACCTCCAACGTGGCGCTTACATACAATTCATCAAACCGGCTGCCCTAGAATCGGCTTCTTCCCACATACCAGACCAAGTTAACTGCTTTCCCCCTCTTTCCAAACCCCAGCCGAGCTTGTCACAAAGGTATTTGATGCATTAATCTAGTCAGGTGAATCAGTGCCGGCATTTTCTAAGCTCTAGATGAACGTGGCTAACCGCCGTTCGCCGAATCGCTAAAACTCGCTTAGGTTTTAGAATTGCCACCGGTTTCTATATGCCAAGTGAGCTTGGCAGGATCTGATCCTATGAACTCATTGTACGGTCAAGCTCGCCTATATTGTAGAATAGGCAACGACTTCTAGAACCTAGGTGACCTTGGCAAGTGGTCTGAAGATGGACCATTGAAGTGAAATTCAGGTCTTTTGGCATTGCTTACCTAAACTCGCCTAGGTTTTAGAATTGTCATTGGTTTCTATACGCCAGGTGAGCTTAGCAATGATTTGATCCTATGCACTCATTGTACGGACAAACTCGTCTATACTGTAGAAAAATCAACAATTTCTAGAACCTAGGTGACCTTGGCAAATGGTCTTAAGATGGACTATTTAAGTAAAAATCGGATCTTTTGGCACTGCTTGGCCAAACTCGGCCAGGATTCAGAATTGCCACTGGTTTCTATATGCCAGGTGAGCTTGGCAGGATCTGATCCTATGAACTCATTGTACATTACAGTCAGGCTCGCCTGTACTGTAGAAGAATCAACAACTTCTAGAACCTAGGTGACCTTGGCAAATGAACTTAAAATAGACTAACTTATAGTGAATTCAGGTCTCGCGCTGTGGTTTTCCAAATTCACCTAGGTTTTTGAAACAATTACCCTACTTTAAAACCTAGGCGATCTTGGCAGATGCCTCATTTGTTGGTTTTCACGAAATCAAACTCGTTAGTATATCGGCCATAAGCCAAACTCAAACTAGTGCCAAGAAACATCCGATATAATCAATAGGCCCTCCCATTGCCAAGCTCACCTAGGTTTTGGAAAATCCTGTAGTAACGCATTGCCAATTTTGTTGGTTGATTGTACACAACTCCCCAAGTCGAGTCTGTTCATATTTTGGTAAACTGTCAAGTTGGATGAATAACTGTACGGCTAAGCTAACCTAGGGTTTAGAAAACCAGACACGAGGCTAGGGTTGGAAGAGTTCCAGCAGGGCTGCACGCGGAATAGAAGGCCGACGCATCCGCATAATTGGCCTTAATCGCCTGCGCTGTCGTGCACTCCAACAGACGCCCCATATCTTTATCGCGTTCCATCGCTTTCCACCTTCTTGTTTCATTCATTCCACTTGATGAGCAAAGCGGTTCCACTTTTGGCTCAGAGCCAACGGTGGAACTTAAAAGCTGCTGGTTTTTTCTTCTCAGAAAGGATAAGCAGAAAATGAAGGGAAGTCGAGTAAAACCTAAAAGATAATTGAATTAAATTAAATAGAGGGAGCACGTATGAAGGCCAATGGCAGAACGGGAAACGACACGGTCTGGGCATCGAGACGCGTGGCAGGTGGATCTACCGGGGCGAGTGGACGCAGGGACTGAAGGGACGCTACGGAGTCCGCCAGTCGGTCACTTCCACCGCCAAGTACGAAGGAACCTGGGCCAATGGATTGCAAGACGGATACGGATCGGAAACATATGCTGACGGAGGTAATCGACATCAAGTTTTACTATGGAACATAATTAATATACCTAATTTTACTTGTATTCTTACTCTACATAAGCTCTAGATCATGTACGTAGTTTAATTACTTTACGATATAATTAAAATGTGTTTAGATTTAATAGACTTGTATGCGTTGGCTAGAATGGTCCTGGTCAGTGATATTCTATTGAGTAATCAAATATGCCTGCGTCTTATTGGATGACGTCCCCTCCGGAGCGGTTAGATTTGATTGGTTGAACGCCCCGATTGACGTCAAGCGATGACGTCAACACAGCACTGACCAGAATCGCTGAGCTTATGTGTGGTGGGAATCTGGTACGTGACACATGGCTGACCAACGTCAGTTTTGTCAACTTCATAACTCTTCCAACGACTCGGCAATATCAATGAGTTTCGATCAAACCTGATTACTCTACCCGCTTACGCTGCGGAACGGTTACTTGGTAATCGTACGAAGAGTAAACGATTATTTTCCGGGTTTTAACGGACCGTTACTAATCCGTTTGTATGTAAAGTGATTACTATAGTTGGAGATATCAGTCCCTGAATACTAAAGTAACCGGTTCCTTTGTTGAGTAATCACTGCATTAAGAATATCATAACCCGTATAGCTGCATCATGGGGCTAATACGATTGTGCGATTTGGATTAAATCGGTAGGATTCTTAATAAAGTAATCGGTTACTTTTCCCGTTACTTTGGGATACAGTTCTTTGGTAACCGTTTGAGAGTAAACCGATTAGACGGTTTATATTATTCCGTATTGATGATCAATGAACAGTCCCTGATTACTGAAGTAACCGGTTACTTCGATGCTTTCGATATGTAAGCATTTCAGTAATCACGGAACGAAAAGCAATCGGTAGGATTCTCGCTAAAGTAACCGGTTACTTTGCATTTTTCACAATAAGTACTCATTCGCAGTAATCACGATACAACGAATGTAGAGATATTTTAGTTAAGTAACCGGTTACTTAATTGCTATCAAGTAATCGCATAGTCGTTAAAGTAACCGCTTTCTCTACTTCTCCAAAAACCTGCCGTAGGAATCACGATGCTACATACAACTATAACATCATCTTTGAATCGAATTTACTGATTATAGTTTCGTTAACCAATTGACATAAAGTATACAAGTCGAAACGATTTGACGTTTCCCTGTTGAAAAGATCATGTAGAATGAAGAGGAAGATAAAGAACCAGACCGGAATGCAACCGGAAGCCCTGCGTGTGGAACGCGTGTCCGCAGCTGTTATCAAATATTTGTTGAAACCTGTGTACCCTTATCGGCATTTATTTGTATCTCTTGCCTAACATTTGGCTTTCCTGCACCTAGATATCCATCTCCGCCTTCTTCACCCACAGCACTCCAACATTCACACACCAGCCATCTTGATTCACTGATTTACACATCCGTTTCACATAATCATACCCTTAGTTGATTGAGTACCCAATGCATGCAAACAACCAGCTGGTCGAGGACCTGCTGCTGAACGAGCTACTGCCAACCGTCTGCCTGCTGAAATAGGGCGAATATCAGCGGTTCCAGCAGTCCCCATAAGCAATTGGAACTGAACTGCTGGTTTCTGCACTGCGTGTTGATATCATATAAGGGAATCGAATCAGGATCTTTAAAACCCAGTACCTCATTGTCTCATCAATAATGGAAGAATGCCAGGTCTTTCTTTTTCCTCTACTTTTTCTGGTCCTGTTTTAGTGCGAGACGCAACACTTCGATCGACTTTATCGACCCGTTGGGGACTGGCACTTAAATGTCCACTAATAGAATACAGGCTCGTACAAATATTGTTACAGAACCTAGAATGATGCAGTCCAAAAACAGAACCTATAACTCTGTATGTTAATATGAATAAGTTATCCGCCTAGAGATTGATATCCAACTTGCTTGTTTTAGCGTTATAATGAAGCGTTTAAGACGATATGAATTAACTTAAAGAGATTCGCCTGGTAAGTCTATACCAGTTTGTTATTCTAATGAATAAAGACATTAGCATACAATAGCGATGTTAAATTTGATAGTAATTACGTTAAGATGGACGATTTGAGATTATATAGGAAACATTTGAAAAGAGATTCGACTATAAAGAAACGATATCGGGTTTGTTATTTGATTGTCGTTTTTTCGTGTTGCCGCCCTAATGGAATGGGTCTCGTGGCGTTTCTCAGCAGCGTGACACGAAAGAGTCCGCTGATGAATTGAAGTCGACGATGAGGAGATTCGATTATCCCGACTTGTCGCTTTTTCCATTTCCCGCGGTAATATGAATACTTTTTTCGCGCACTCCGGTATAGTTGAGTTTGGAATTGGAATTAAGTCACTTGGGTCATTCGCGAGTCATTCGTGAGTCATATTTGAATCATTTACGAGCCGTTTATGAAATTGGTTATTCACCCTTGAAAAATGGGTTAATTACGGATCGATCCTATAGTCTTAAAGGAGATAACTTCAAGGCCATTTCAGATTCATTCGTGAGTCATTGGTGAATGATTTTTGAGTCGTATATAACAATGTCCTTAAGAATTCACAAGTGGGCTATACGGGATCGATACTAGCGTTTTGAAAGGGGTTTCTAATTCATTTTCGATTCAATTCTGATTCATTTGTGTGTGAGTCATTTGTGAGTCATTGGTAAAGTTGCAAATTAAAGAGGTATTTTTGAGTCATCTGGGAATTAAGTCTGGTCATTCAGAGCAATTCCTAGGTCAGGTCTGAGTCATTCTTGGGTCACTTGTGAATCATTTTTAGTCATTTCTAGAATTATTGGTCAGCAGTGAGTCATTTGATATCAGTCCTAAGTCTTTAAACAGTGGTTTCCGATCCATTCCTGGGTCAGTCGTTGTTGAGTCATCAGGTGAGTCAAATACGAGTCATCTAGGAGTCGATCCTAGTCCTTTAGAGGGCGGTAATTCAATTCACTTTTCAGTGATCCCTCAGTCACTGCAAGTGAAACGTTTTGCCAATCATTTGTCAGTGAGTCATTCGTGAGTCATATTCGTTAGTTACTGAGTCATTTCAAGCTGAGTCCTGCGTCAGTATTCAGCCCCTCCTTAATCTCACGTCTATGTCTAAATCCAGACGGCTACCAGTAGGTAGTTCAGCACGTCCCCGACCTGCTATTTTCTTTTTGCATTAAAATCGTTGGCGAATTATCTTTAAACTGCTGTTTTATTTCTTTATTATAACAATACTGTAGATGTCATTTGCCCACCAGATACTCAACTACGATATTTTAGTCAAATGGACTGGTGTTACGCGTTATAGCAGCGCCCCTTTAAACCCCACGGTTGACTGAATTGATCCAGTTTCGTCTGCCCGGCCCGGCGCTAATGGCTAAATGCACTTTACTCGAGCCACTTACTGCGTTTTCCTCCCTGTTTTCGCCCCACCCCCTCCTCCCCCCCCAAGTTGTCTGCTTAACATCGACTTTTAGCCAAAGTATCAACAAGTTAATGTCGGTTTATACATCGTTCTATCAAGTTTAACATTAAGTTTAATTTAATTTGTATCCCATGTTATTATCATTGCTTATTATTAACATATGTAATTAAATTGTTAAGCGGGATAATGTAAGAGTTCATTGCGATTAAATTAGGACGGTAATCAGAATATTGCCGATATTGTTCTACCTACTTTATAGATTAATTTAATGGTAATTAAAAGGGAAAATTTGGATAGTGAATTAAAATGCTGTCGATGGTGAATTGCAGGCACGTTCCAAGGCCAATGGCTGCGAGGAATGCGTCACGGCTACGGCGTGCGAAGCAGCGCTCCCTTTGGAATGGCGTCGCGATTCCGGCCCAAAAGCATCCGGTCGTCGCTGACGTCGCTCAGAGACGCCGTCGCCGCCGATCCGGCAGCCGAGCGCGACAAGCGGCTCGACGATGGCCGCGGCGGTTTCGTCCTCAAAGTATATTTACCAACTCTTAATCATTAAATGTCAACATCATTTTATACAATTCCCTACATCAACCCACAATCCTTATCATTCAGTCGACATTAAAGTTAATTGCATTAATTAAGATAACGTATTTCCATACAGTCCATACAAAACCACTGAAATCTAATTGATATTTAATTTCAAATCTGCTTAAAACTTGATGGATTTTGTCGAGATCAGGCGCGCAGTGACGAACCTCCAGCGAGGAGGCGATCCTTCTCGGAGCGTTCGACGACCATCAAGAAGACGATCATGCAAGGACTGCGTCTGAAGAAGCAGCACAGCACGGGCGAGCTGGAGAAACGCGCTACCTCGTCATCGATCCGCTCGACCGGAAGCACGGCGTCGTGGATGTCCACCGATTCCTCCCAGTCGGCCGTCACCAACAACTCGCATCACACAGATTCCAACGCTTCCTTCGTCGCCGACGTATTACATCCCATCTTACTCCTCTCGATAGTTAGATATTTCCTTAAATATGGATAGGCAATTAAGTTAAATTGCATTAAGTTAATGAAGAGTAAGCTAGTCGATGTAAACATCTCTTTAATACGGACTAATCTTTCAATAAATTTGCATTAAATTATGGAGCGAACAGCTGCATATTGTTATTTCAGCGGATATATCTTAAACTTAATGACATTAATAATTACAGGACGAGCAGCTGGATGCCAGCGTGACAGAGACTTACCTAGGCGAATGGAAGAATGACAAGCGGGCCGGATTCGGCATCAGCGAACGATCCGACGGCCTCAAATACGAAGGAGAATGGTTTAATAACAAGAAATACGGCTACGGTGTCACTACGTTCAAGGTAAACTAATTTAGAAACCTTTAACTTAATCTAATTACTGACCAATCAAACATTGCGTTGTGAATTGATATGAAGTTATGTCAGTTTAATATAGGATAGCATAAATATTAAGTACAGATTAAACTTACCATCTAATTCGTTTATCTATTATGCAATGTGTCGTCTTAGTAATCAATTAAATTATCAACACGTCTTCTGATATTTTAAACCTTAAATTTGACATTTGTTTTAATAGAAGAAATTAATTAATTGTTGTTGATAGGACGGTACCAAAGAAGAAGGCAAATACAAGAACAACGTTCTGATCACATCGCAGAAGAAGAAACACTTATTCCTCATCCGTTCGGCCAAATTCCGCGAGCGGATCGAGGCGGCGGTGAGCGCGGCGCAGCGCGCCTCCAAGATAGCGCTGCAGAAGGCCGACATCGCCATCTCGCGGACGGCGACGGCGCGCGGCAAGGCCGAGCAGGCCGACCTCGCCGCGCTCCACGCCAGGGAGGACGCCGATTACGCCCGCGCCATCGCCAAACAGCTGGCGCCCGATTTTCAACCCAGTAACATTCTTAATTCACTTTTTCACTTCACTGAGCTCAACTGCATTATTAACTTAATTCATTTTCAGATGAGTAATTGGTATTAATATCATATTCCTTTATAAGTTGGCTATTCATTTGTAGTTAATGATGATTAAGTGGAAATTTTCAACTGCTGAAGATAGAGAATGAATGCTCTGGTTGAATGGCAAAGGTATAGAATCGTTGCGACCGTCGCTGGCGGCCTTGGCTCGTCTCTCGCCCGCGCCTCAGAGCAGCGGTCCCCCGGGGACGGCGCCCAACTACTCGGCCCCGAGTAACTCCAAACGAAACCACGAACCGTTCAGCGATACCGAGTTAGCCACGCCCACCGCTACCACGCCCAATAGTCTCCACAGCGACGATCTTCTCTCCAACCAATTTGCAGGTATTTCTCAAAGACAACCAATAGGAAATTAGTAATTTCAAAAAACAACAACAATCAACTATAAGATCATAGAGACTTTTTGAAAAATTAGTTGCAATCATGTAATATAGTAAGAATTAAAATCTAACTAATTGTTGATTAGCTGTATTAATTTTCGAATTCTTGAATTTGATTTTTGAAGGAGGAGAACTGAGTCGCAGACCGAGTGTGGCCATTGGCGGAGTCCGCAGTCCGACTATAACGTCAGCAGACGCGGCATTGGCCAAGGATCGCGCGGGAAATACTTTAACCAATCAGATTTCACACGTGCAGAGCAGCTCGGCTACGAATCCCAGCTTCGACAGTGGCATTTATCCGAGTATAGCCTTTTTTGTACCAATTTTCATATTAATTTTAATTTAATTAATGATTTCCAATTGTAATGTTATTTAAAATTTGAATTGAAATTTTTTAAAAAATTTTAGTGTAGACTTATTATTTGGTTAATTGAAGTTATCGTAGTTTTCAATTGCATCTCAAATTTCGATTGTCAAGTTCTTGGGTTTTTAAAACTGCCTCGATTATTGGCTAGGCACCGAGGAAGCTGATTCCGGCTCCTCGACAAACACATCGGTACCCGCGCACCACGTGCAGCTCGAGCGCGGGCGTTCCTCCCTGCGCCGCGGGCCCATGATCAGCTTCCGCACGGGCCCGGCCGAGGCCAGCAGCGTCACCAGCCCTGCCTACAGCTTCCAGCAGGCCATGAACGACCACTTCGACCACTACAAACGGGCGCCAAGCCGCGAGAGGAGTCGCGACCCGTCGATGGATCGCTTCAGCCGCTCCTCCAGACAGAGCGCCGTCCGCCAGGTGGTCACCGATAACCAGACGCCGCTGCTTAGCCGGGGACAGAGTCCGGCTACCGTGGCTCGCTCCGTGTCCCGGCAGAGGACTCCGCTGTCCAGTAACATGGGCAGCATGGTTATCAATCCAGCGGCTGATAATCTGTCGCAGCGTCGAATGGGGAGCCAAGCTTCGGTATTCCGCTGTTTACAGCCCCAGTTTTATTCATTTTTTTGTCTAATTGTATTTGCTTTTGCTACTGCTATTCTGTTATGTTACTGAATTAACTACTTGTCAAGTAGAATTTGAATGTAATGACGATTTAATCCTTTTTATACGTGAAATTTCTTCAATTTTAGTCTGGTTATAGCTATTTTTTTTATAATTCTGTAATTAACTGAATTAAGTACTGGTTTAATGATAATTTACTTGTATTGACCGTTAAAAAACCATTTTTGCCATTGTCATTAATTGAAGAATGTTGCTGTTTTAATTTTAATTTGAATTAAAATAAGCGTTGATTTTGATAATGTGATTGTATTGGCAGGTATGCAAATCAATTTAAATTCAGTTTCGTTATTGTAATTCTATTACTGACCTTGTTGAAGATAAATGTTAACAGGAATTTTGATTGTGTTGAAACGAGTTAAATGGATGCTCTTATTGCAGGATTTATCTGCGAGTCCCGGCAATGGAATCATCCCGGGCTTAACTGCGGCTCCGACGAATCCCGTCGAAGAAATGCTGATGCGTCAGAGACTAGGACAGGAAATTCCGCATTACGGCAACACGCCCAAACGAACCGAGTCGCTCTATATTAACACTAGCCGCAAACAAGAAAAGGTAAACTTTACTTTGAAGAAAAATAAGTATCCACAATTCTAGAGAATAAGGAAAAAGTGAAATTTTGAATAAGATGGAAAATTGTCGCCATAGATAAATAGATAGGTAGATAGTTTAGGAAGACAGGTAGATAAATTGATAGGTAGACAAATGAATAAACGGGTTGTTCGTAAGTTCGTTAAAGATAGATATATGGATAGAGGATAGATAGACAATTGGATAGATAAATAGTTACGTAGATAGATAGATTGTTAGATAGATAGATAGATAGATATATTGGTATGTAGTAAGTAGGTAGACAGATAGATTTGTAGATAAATAGATAGATAAAAAGATAGATAGATAGATCAGATGAGTACATAGGTTGTTTGTTAGGTTCGTGAGATAGTAGATTAATAGATAGATAGGCAGATGAACAAATAGATACGTTGTTAGTTGGACAAATATTAGATAGATAGATAGCTAGATAGATCGACAGAAAGGGGATAGATAGACAGGTAAATAGACAGACAGACAAACAGATAGATAGAAAGATAGATAGATAGAGCAGATAGACAGACAGACAGACAGATAGAGCAGATAGATAGATAGATAGACAGACAGACATACAGATTGTCGTTCCAATACAAATATCACTAATGAGCAAATTTCAGTCAGTTCAGTCAACCTAAGAGCATAGTTCACTCGAGTAGTATGTGAATAGCCAAACCTCCATCTATTACTTAATTAATTGGAATACTTATTATGACGCACTTGCAACTATAACGGGTTGTTTTTGGGCGGCCAAGAAATTGATCATTTAGAATTTTCCTTTTGTGAGAACAAAAAAAAACAACAAATGGTTTCGTCAGGGAACTCTTCCTATTGGTGGACGGGGAAGGGCAGTGACGTCACGCCAAGTTCTCCTTGACGTGAAAATAGCTTCTCCAAAGGGGCTAAGGCAAAATAGATTCCCTTTTTAGCCGGCCAGGGCTGGCCAGCCTGCCAAATTTCCCATTTAGTTCAACGCCATCGAGGCTCCGGGTGTAGCGGTGCTTAAATGGCTGCTGTGTCCCTCGTACTCGGTTCGCCAATCAGCAATTGACTCGTGTGATTTACTAAATAAATAAAAAAGCAAATCGATCAATAAATAAAAAGAATCGAGGAAATGAACTGGTCTTGGGGCGCCGAAGATTCCGGCGAGGATGAACCGTCGCTGGATTTTATGGAGTACCTGGCGCGCAGGGCTTCCTGCAGCGTCCTTCCCGATCCTTCTCCAGCATTAGTTAACTTTTATGATTTT
>JAIQCU010001851.1:0-16026 GCA_022114935.1 Leptestheria dahalacensis
TACAACCTGGAATCAGAGATACGCACTGCTTCATACCAGAAAATAACATCTTGCTCCATAAAAAGGCAGGAGGATTGGATATCTAATCAAATTCCTCTTCAATCAGATTATCAACAAGGTGCCTGGATCCAGTGGAACCTGGAAACCTCCAGTGGGTGAATTCACAGGCAAGGACAATTACTTGGGATACTGAGGATCTGTAGATCCCAAGATTGTCAAGGTCAACGGTAACCGTACCAACAACACGTATTGCCTGGTTCTGGTTACCTTACCTCTAATGTAGTCCCTTGCTGAGTCAATCGGTGGTTTCACTAGAAGCCCTAACTATTATCAGTAGTAAATGCTTGAACTAAAAAGTTAATGTTCATTAAACTATACTAACTGAACCTACGTGGAAATTCACACTGGATTTCACTAGCAAATGTAAGTTGATGACGTAATTGTGAATCTAACTAGCAGTTTCACTTCTGTTAGCAATCCTAGAATGCCCGATGATAAAAGTACCAACAGCTATGTTTAAAACTACGAATTCCATCAAGATCCAAGGTACTGTCATTAAGTTAACTAAACGGAAATTTGCACAGTGCGCGAGTACAATATATCAACTTCAGGAGGAAATCCTAAATCACCCAAGTATACACAACTAATAACATTATAGACATACAGATTCTCATTAGTAACACGTCATCAGTTTGACTTTAATTACAATTTGAATATTCAACCGCCCATCTGTACACAAGTTAACCTCTTTATATTCTTATATACTCGGCTCTTTTTGAAATCAATTCGTAATTCTAAAAACAGCTAACGAGATTCTTAATGACACATTCATCTATTCACTACTACATGTTTTGAAACCGCCATTTTGAATATATCTATACCTAGTTAGCACAGGGCAGGGCTTGTGTAAAAGCTACTAGTGGGCGTAATTGTCTTTTAAGATCACAACAGCAGGCCATGGAGCGCAATGAGCAATAGGCTGGTATCGTAAGCCATACGACCATTAAAGGATCTTCTAGCGGCTACATCAACATATTTGGCACATTTCTATCAACGACCAGAAAAACGAAATAACCGTCTCAATACCTCGTAACACGAATTCCAGTACAACTCAGTTAAGCTCAGTACAGTCGGTTTCAGTTGGTCTAAGTTTTAGACTTTAATGTTGGCCAAACTAACGGCTCGAAATCACTGAAAATTTGAGGTTGCACGACGAACTCATAGTACAACCGTCGTGTAAATTCTTATTGTTATCCGGCAAAACCTGTTGAAGATACAAGCAAAACACTTGGATGAATTTGTCTCTTGCTGTAACCTTTTCCTAGAGGGAACAGACTATACAGGAACTAATGTTATTAAATTACCAGGTTAAAACTTTTAACTTAATTTAATGTCTTTCACTTTTCGTCTCTGAGAAAAAGTTCAACATGTAAACCTGCACGAGTTTGACACGCACTGTTTTGACATCTGTTCACCGTTCTGGACTTCCAGCAGAGTTGCAACTTTCCTTAAAAAAACATTCTTATTATTTTCCTTCCAAATTCTCTCTTAGAAAACGGTTCTACATCTTGCATCTATAAACAGGAAAAACGCAAACTTGATAACACAATTTAATCTCCATTTGCGCAGTTTCCCTTCCGTTTTCCGACATTTCACACGCAGCAGAGGTGACTTTCCAAACAATTTTAAAAATTGATTTAAAAAAATGGCGAGGGAAAGAAAATCGACGATCTCTTGCGTTATTCATAAGCTTTTGGCGCGAAATAGCAAAATGAATCCCAATGTTAAAAGAAACACAGCTGAAACAACCTTACTGCTATCTTAATCACCGCCTATGCCTGCTGGATTTGGGCGAAAAATCAGCAGTTTCAGCAGTTCTTAGCCTCCACAAGCAACCAGACTATGGATTTCGCACTGGGTTGTTTTGACATTAGACTGCCTTCTAGCCCAGATGACTTTAATCTACTTGTTTTCCTTCTTAAATTCCCTCGAGAAGAGGACAGTCAATAACAGGAAATGTTTAAATTAGCAGGTTCTACTGGATTACAATAAAAATTTACACGGCGATTGCAGTGTGAATCAGTCATAAAACCTGAAATTCTCATTGATTTTGAGTCGTTAGTTCGGCCGAAATTACACTTTTAAGTTTATAACAACGCTCTGTACAACTATGGCGATTCTTATGGAACTGGGAAAGCGGGAAAAACACCTTCACGGCAGAAGAGAAAAGGCCATATTTTTTGATTTAATTAGATTCTATATGATATTCTAAATTGATGAAATAGTTTCTTTACCTTATATGTTTTCAATGTGATTAAATAAATTGGTTATAACAATCCTGACAGCCTGATGGCATCATTTCTAACTTTTACAGAGTTTATAACCTGTTAACATATTATCTTAATTAACTTATTAACATATTTATCTTAAAGTTGATTGATATCCTAGACGGCTATTCTTCAACATGATCCAATTTGATGATATGGAATTTCTAGATCTACACGCACTAGTTTTACGTAACATTCTTTTAATCACATTGTAATTTTAATTAGTTTTTTTTGTTATGGTGGATTTAATTACTCTGCAGTAATAAATTATTAGTTTAGTTCAATACACGGCTATTGTCTATTTACAAAATCAGTTTGTCGGTTTGATATTATATTCTAGATTTTTTAGAGCATCTTTTATAGTTTCATCGTTAATTTAATTAGTTTTTAATTGTGGTCAAACTATTCACTGTGCAGCATAAGGTGGTTAAGTAATGACAATGTGATGGCATCGTAATTCTAATGTACAGTACTGCACAGGAGCCATGAAGCCCGTAAAAGCCGCGCTCGTTTTACGACCCTTTCGCATCAAAATGTTACACACGCCTTACTTGGTGAACAATTCAGACCAAGGTCGTAAAGAAGGCATTACAATTCGCAAAATACTGAAGGTCGATGACTACACAACCTACCGCAATTGAAACATTATTAAACGTCCGTTCATCTGTCTATTGTCTATCAATCTATCTATCTGTCTATCTATATATCTGTCTATCTATCTATCTATCTATCCATCTATCTATCTATCTATCTAACTATCTATCTATATATCTTTCTATCTATCTATCTACCTACCTATCTATCTATCTATCTATCTATCTATCCATCCATCCATCCACTACCTACCAATCTATCTACCCACCCATCTATCTATCCATCTATCTATCCATCTATCTATCCATCTATCTATCTATCTATCTATCTATCTATCTATCTATTTATCTATTTACCTATCTATCTATTATTTATGTATCTATTTATCTATCTAATTATCTCTATATTTGCATATATCTATAAAAAATAAAAATACTACACATTAACTTACAAACTTGTATAAAAACAATAATTAATAAGTAATAACATTAACAACGTTACGTACTAAACCGAGGGGGTGGCAACTCAGTTAATCATTCGTACACTTTGGGGAAAAAATAAAAAAAAAATCAAATCCAAAAAGTTAAACAAAGTTGAAGAAAAATTAGTGCATTCGACAGATCTCGTTGAGAAATCACCGAAAATCACAAAATATTCATTGGCATTATGTGATTATCCATTTTAATCACGAAATAATAAAAAAATAATAAAAATCCCGTACGCTTCCAGGATGAGTTGCCAACCCCTCGGTACTAAACATATACTCTTAAAATGTAAATAACAGTATCGTAAAAGTTGAATTACAGTACTTATATAGTATGCCTTTACTTGGACGCATCTAGTTGAGCTTCACTTGTGCTATCTTGTAAATTAGTTTACGAGCCACCAATCTGGCGCCAGAATTACGCCGTTCGGCCAATTCAACAGCGAATTTGATTAACATTAAAAGTAATTACTATCCAAGGTGACATAAGTCAACACCAACCAAAAGGCGTTTTCAGAAGTACAAAACCCAACAGAACAATTACAATTGGTCAAGACTGGCGAGTTTCTAACCTAGGCTGCACCAATATGGATCATCAAGACGCGCGTCCATATACACTTGGCAACCATGACCTTCAAAACTGCTCTAATTAATGCATACAGCGCAAAGAGGTTCTCTTCTTATGAGAAGACAGGCTTTTAGCGATCTACATGTGCTGCATACAAAACAAGCTGTTTAAAGAACCATGGCCGCCGTTCATTTATGCCGCAGCACAATTTCCTTCTTTGTTGGTAAAAACTAGCCAAGTCTCCGGATCCATTCATATCTTCGCTGTGATCATACAGTAATACCATCTTAAACTGGACAACTATAGCCTCAGCCCATTGGTCATAGTAATATCCCTTGTGAACAAACGGGTGTCCGAATGACGATAAATTATGGTATATTTCTTGAATCTTTTAGGATTGTATTTCGTCACAACTAACGAGACAATTTGAATGAAACTTTACGAGTGTATCAACTATCACTGGTTCTACACTCTGCATTTTTCCGGTTGCTATATCTGTGAATGTGAAAACCACAAAGGGTTTCCATACGAGTCGTCAAAGTTGACCGTCCATTTGAAACTTTCTGTGAACGCACTACAAAACGGTTGCAACCGTCACACGTTATGCTCATCACGAAGACCTGCGTCGACACCCAAAAAACTGGGATAGAGACGACGCGACTTGCATTCCAGTTGCATACAAGAACCGTGTTGGGATTCAACAAGATCTTTCGCGATTATGGATTTATTTTTGAATGCTTCTTTTGGGGGAAATTTGCGCGCTCTGTCACACGTGTGTGAAGTCCTGCTATAGTGTAATCAATAATCGTTTCTGGGCTTCGTATACTCTGTGTCACTCTTGTCCAGATATTAATTTTTCCTCGTGGAACATGTTTCTTTCTATTTCGACGGAAGATAAGATTGCGACGTTTCAATGTATAGGAAGATTCGCTGCTTGTTTGTTGACATCGGTTCGTCCGGAAAGTAAACAACCCGCAGATTGGTTGGACCAATGGAGATACTTTGATACAAGTTTTAATTGCAGTTAATGTTAAATGAATTTAAAGTAATATTTTATTGACAGACTAGCTTGTGTGATACTTAGTTGCACAACACGTATAATTACATATCGTTTCTTATTTCCATAACATCTTACATATTTTATAAGGAACTGTACTTAATAAGGTCTATTAATCTATAAATGAAGTTCTATTTAATCAACATTTTCCTTTAAAACAGTAATCAACTGTTTAGAATACGATAACCTGTGTTAATATACAAGCAGAAATAGCTTGCGATTACCGAATAAACTATAGTTACTAAATAAGCCACGCCAACTCAAAACGAAACATCAATTTTCACCTTTATAGTCTAAACTAATACACTCTGACTATAATCTCGCAAAGTTTGGGAGCAAATTAGAGGATATTATCAAAGGGCCAGTGTTCACAAAAGGGCCCCACTTTCTTCCGATAAACACAGAGAAGCCCGGGCTTTGAAACGAGACACTTTGCCTTCAAAGGTCAGTAACGACATCGCTGAATGTGTTTTTGCCAGAAGGCAAAAAAACACTGTAAATGAAATCATACTTCTAAAAAGAAATGGGTAGAAAAAAGGGTAGAAAACGTCCCAGTTCCCTTTGTACCAAACTCGTTCGATACGGGCAAAAACCGTCTGTTTGAGATAACTGAACCTTCAGCACAAGTGAAATGTAAGCTGCTTTTCTCTCTCACAAAGAAATCCGGTAAAACAGACGAAGGAAATCCAATTCAGTCGCTCTTTTAAAAATGACAAGTTCTAATGAAAAACTGTATAGAGAGCTAAATGACAGGACGCTGTATAGCAATCCTCTTTCACATAAGAATCCGCCCTTTTGTTCCTGAAATGACTGCTATGTAGACAGAGGAGATAGATACAGTCTATTAGCAATAGAAAAAAAGGGTTCTTGCTCGGGTAAAGTTGATCGCTTATGGCATCCATGTTTTCAGAGATAAAACAGCCAGAAAAATACTAGACATACAGCTGGTAGAACTTTATATACTAGTCAAGTTTCATTTAAATCGGATTGTTAACTTTGCCAGAATAAAATTCTGAAGTTTAAACAAAATCCATAATTCCCAACCATTCGGAACCCTTTTTTTTTAATTGTCCTAGACTGTACAGATAAACACGATTAAGTAAAGAAAGGGATAACGAAACTAATAGCCAAATAGACGCTTGTTGTGCAAAATGGTTCGGATGTTATCATGTTAAACATCTCTGTTGAATCCTGAATTGGAGTGAGTCTTTCAGGAATCAAATCGCTGGGTTAACAAATCGACAGTGTGGATTCAGCTGGAATCTTGACTTACAAGTTCAGTCGAAACCACTAAAACCGTCCAGCTAAACAGAGCTTCTTCCCGTCGACAGACTTTAGACTAAAGACTCGTGCTTTTGGCTAGCTAAGCAACTCAACTGAACATGTTAATTTCAGTCAACTTCCGGCATCAAGACTATTGATTCTACTCGACTTGGCTTGACTGGAGTCCTCTTCATCGCTGGCCCAGATGGGATTAATTGACAGTTAGGAGTATTGATAGCTAGGTCGATAGACGTGCGGATGGATGGGTATTTGACAGATAGATAGCTCGATAGGTAAAGAGACAGTTAAGCAGGTAGATAGTTAGTAGTAAGTAGAGAGGGTGAACAACAAACATCTCGCTGGAAGCATGCGTAGATAGAATAGGTAAGTGGGTGCGGGTGGATGGATTGATTAAGACAGGCAGACGGTTGAATAGTTCGATAGGTAATAGATAGATAGAAGATAGATATACGTGTATGTAGGCAGGTAGGTAGGTAGGTAATTAGAAACATTCAGTTGGACGAATATGTAAGTAGATAGGTGGGTACATAAGTAGTTAGCCAGATAAACAGACACATAGAAAGATAGTTTGATAGATAGATGATTGATAGATAGACAGACAGTTAACTAGAATAGATGCCATGACGACACACAGACGGTTAGACAACTATACATATACAGATGCATTTAAGCTGATAGATAGCTGGTAAATAATACAGTTACACAAGCTAATACACAGGAAAACAGCCGGAGACAATACCAGCAAGTGTACAAGCCTAAGCCTAATGCAATAATATCATTGGGTGTTGATGACCGGTTATCCTTTACCGTCGCTCCAATGATTCTGAGTACACAATTCCCAGACACCGTCAACAGTTTGTAGTCAGTTATATAAAGGGGACCTATCAACAGTTCCGCTTTACTAATATATACTCATTAGGTAGCCCCAACGACTACAGTAACCTTCAGTCGCAGAAATTAGCGCGTGCCCGTGTAGCAATTCATCCTGCGCGTCTTATTGGCCGCCCGGGCAACATATTATCAGATTCCAACCGGCCCCAGAACCCAACTGGGATGGGCACACATAGATCGGTACATTAGAAGATAGATAGATAGATAGATAGATAGATAGATAGATATATAGAGATAGATGGATAGATAACAGATAGGTAGATAGACATAGATAGATAGATTTGATAGCTAGATCGATATCTAGAGAAGTAAGGGTTCTGAGGCCGGTTGGGATCTGATAATATGCGCCCCGGCATCAAATTAAGGCGTTTCATTTTCCAGGCGTTGCATACGGGAACAAGTGCTCGGTTATCTCTACCCTCCTCTGCCTGATCTTCAGGGACCCCTCCTCCCCTCCCCCACGGTGGCGCTATAGTCTTCAAGTGCCCCATTCAATATGCCGTACTTCAAACGCGATCGCATTGTTCGTTCTCTGTCTGCTAGACGTTTACCCTGAACGAGGAAATGCCTCTTCACTATCATCTAATACCAAACTTCCCGAGTGTTATTGCAAAACACTTACGTCAGATATTAGGTAAGATGCACTCTTAACCGATGATTATCAACGGCTGAAACTTGCAATCAGCTTTTCTACTTGAATAACTAGCCCCAAACAGTTGTCATGGAGATCTCCAAGACGAATGTTTAGCCATCAATATTTGTACGAGCTGATCGTTTAGCTCGCTGGGTAGAGCTATTCATTCTTGCAATAGATATAGGGAACCACACCCTAAATAGCTACTATTCTTCAACACTGCTCAAACTATCAAAGTTACAGATACGCAAAACCTCAAGAGTTTGAGGATCCATCTTCGTACTTACCGAGAAAGATTAACCATTTCAAGTCGACAAGTGGTAAATTGGTTCACTTGCTCAGAGTTCATTAGTTACTAGAACTTTTCCAGCTACTTTCTTCAGGCAGTCAAGACTATAACTAGCCTTTCCAATTAAAAGTTAAAATTTCAACTCCAAGACACTGATCACAGCAAGATACATCTATAACCCAGTTAACAGCTACCTAATCGATAAGTAATTATCTCGCTCATTGTATTGATTAACTGAATTAACTATGAATTGCCTTATTATGGCTTGCCGGTAACTAAGAGAGACATGAACTTACCATGGGTTCATCGGAATTCTTCTGAAACTGGACCAAGCGGACCCGGGTGACATGTTCGATGGGCGGTATATCGCCATTGGGACCTCCTAGAGCCAGGCTGCTTCCATTGCCGTTATAGGAGTACATGGAAGACGATGGCCCGGCCATGAAGGACATTGACGCCGACATGCCCGGGTGGCCCAGATAGACGGGCGGCAGGAGCGGCGGCGGTGTCACTCGGCCGCTATCCCATCCGTCTCCGTACAACTCGTCCGAGATGACGTCATGGGCTTGCAGTAGGGCCTATAATATCCAAAACCGCGGTTATGACCCATGTAATATAAAACATAGCTACACTTCATATATCATAAATTACATACGATAGTTCAATATAACAACGTGCATAATATAATAGAATAACTTGTTTGAAACAGGAAGTATTCAAGAATCTTTATATTTAAAAAAGGACCAATGGGATAAACGCTCGAAAACTTGGCCATTGGCAAAACTTTCCCTACTTTTAAGACCTCCATGAAATTGCAAACCAGAGTAGAAATGGAAGCGACGTCAGCATACCAAATGCACCTCTTAGGTTATTCAGAGCGTCGCAGACTAATTATTTCCTGTTTGCTTTTTACTCGAAGCGCCGAGACAGACTTAGGCTCGTCAAGTAAATCCTTAATTACTCTTGCTTTTCCTCAAGTCGCATCGACTTGCTGCGCTCAAACAACGGTAAGAATATAACCGTCGATTGACAAAAGTAGTTCTCTGCAAACCGTAGTATCCAAGTCGATTAACTTGATGTGAACATCAGTTCACCAACTTGCTAATTATTAATTACAAATATGCTAATTGAAATAACCTAAACAATAAATATTATTTAAATCAAAAGTTAAAATAATGATTGACCATCTCCTTGTTTCTTATCGCCAATCTACCGCGCGGTTTGAAATGAAATCCCTTGCTGTCAACGTGAACATTCCGCATGTCGTTTAGCGTTGCGCTACCTCGGCCAATATAAATGAAACCCCGCAGCGGTCGACACGTCACCCCATGTTTTTGCCGGTAACACACAATCCCTGTTGCTGCCAAGGTTACTTGATTTTCCACAAAATCCGAATGGCCCCGGAAAAGTCGCCAAACAACTAATGAAATTGGCAAACTCCTAAGTCTCCCAATGTCGGATAGTCGCCGATATCGACTGTCAGGGTTTTTTTCCTACCGTTTTAATTGTATTCTGCAGGGCAAACTTTCCGTACTGTACAACAGGGAAAACTTGAGACAATCAAGGATACTCCCCCGTCGCTTGGCAAACGTTCAGTTCCCATGGAATTTCACGGGCCAGCGGAAACCCTTGCAACTGTGTCCCCGAGTTCAGGTAATGCTGTGTCTACGAAGGTACCAATCCGTCGACAAGAATAGACTCGAAACAGTATAGTTTCGTAACTGGAAAATGGACGGACAATGACTAGACATAGACCGAACAACAAGACGACCTTTTCTAATCAAGAAAACCATTTAGAAAATTAAAGATCCTGCTGCGTATAGTTTCCATAGTCAAACTACCGTCGTGTATCTTATTACAAGGCTTTCTAGCTACCCTGTATGACAATCGATTCTACCAGGTAGGATTCCGGTTACTATAGCAACCAAGATCTTAATCAACTTAACTTTCCGGTCCGGATATTGATTATACTGAAGAATCACGCACTGATGTTCATAATCAGTATATATTCATTCATAAGACTTTTGCTAACGAAAAACAGTCTGACAATTTGATTAACATTACGTTAATATCAGATCCTGCAGTTAATGAGATAGCCCCGATAAACAAGGAAATCCTAATTATCGGGCATCTCCGTCCATTCAATAACTCCCCAGCTTCTTCGTAACAAGATTTTCTATACTGGGGCGTTTCTCGCTACGGCAATACCATTTGCTCAGCCACAAACGAGACACTTATTGGTCCAAATTTTCCACGCTTTCGCAGGCCCTAATTGATACCGTTAAGAGCTAGTAGCCCTGCTGCAAGAGACCATTTCTGGTAATCTGATGATCTCGGCGTTACAGTATCAAGCCTGAGGGGACGGACGGACGGACGGATCCTTGTTCGCATTGAAATTCTAGTATAACTCTGCAGGACTTCAATTGGTTTGGTTTCGTAATTGTCATTCCATCATTAAGAATCCTCTAGCTGCAAATACCAAGATTCCTGAAAGTACTAGGAAAGCAGACAGACTTAATCTGGCCAGGAAAACCTATACGAGATATTACGATCCCATTCCGAGAAACGGTCAGAGTGGCAGGTCCCTCCGGTGGGATCCCCAGGTTAAGAGCGTGTCACTTCACGTCGCGCACTTCTGTTTCCCTATTAGAGTTAAGGACGCAGAGTTTCCCCAATTAAGTTGCAAGATTACTGTCAGAGCTTTCGCTAGGTTGATTATTTCAACTAAGGAATCCTATCTTCATGAAACTACACCAATCACGTCAACCAATATTTATCTTTTTTTTCCAAAAAAAATCAGCGCATGAACACATTTACCATTTAGCCAAATAAATCCTGCAGGTTCGTTTCTTTCTTGTTTAATTCACACTTACTGGTTAGGTGTTGACCAGAACGTTTAACGTTCCTTGAATTATACAGGCGGATCGCAAAATAAGTTGTTTTTCTTAAAGTTCCTACGGGATCATTAACAGCTGCAAACTGACATTGAATTCCCTGTATTATTTCAAGGAATGAAGTAAACGGAGTAAGTATAAACCTATGTTTAAGTAACCTGAAAAGGTCATACGCGGTGGAATATTCACTAGACGGAAGCTAAGGATTAGAACCTTCTTTGGATCTAGCCTATAGCAACAACGGAAGTTCTCCTGAGGATTTACAAACCGTAACATAGCTACTAGACTTCGATCAATAAGCACTGTACGCTTGTTCAGAATTAAAACCATTAGTTTTTGTCGTTTCACAACGGCAGCACGAAGGATCACGTATTTTTTTAAAGATTAGTTTAAAAGATCCTGCAGGATCAGATTACAGTTACCAGCATACGTGGTAATCATTAGACGGAAACCGATATGTAAAGCCTTGGTGACGATCCAGCGGGATCATGTTTTACACGCTCATAACTAGACCCTGGTTAGTTCCGACTAAGTAAGTATAACCCACACTGAAATACAATGACACCACAAAATTAATCTGCAGTAACTCTATCAACGGTTAAGATCCCGCTGGATCAAATTACTGCTGGACAGAAATGTAGAACTTAACTAGCCAAGATAAGACTGTTTTACCCTAGTCGTGAATACGTGGTTATCATTAGACGGAAACCTTAATACAAACCCTTCTTACAGATCCAGAGGAATCATGTTCAACATGCTGATAACTGGAACCCTAGTTAGGTCCGTCTAGTTAATTCTAAACCCGCACTGAAATACAGTGACACCACAAATAACGACAGAATCGGTAAGGATTTTGCAGGATCGCTTACTTCTAAATTATAGCACACGGGATCTAATAACACCGGAAATCAACAAGGTCACCACTAGAGCAATAAAAAAATTATACTTGCTGAGGGGGAAGTTGATCGCTTATTGCTCCTACATTTTCAAAGTTATAGTAACCCAAAAAATACCATGCGTACAACTAATAGTACATTACACACCGTTAAAGTTTCATTGAAATCGGATTGTTAGTTCATCCAAAATAAAATCCTAAAGATTACAAATTACCGTAATTTCTTGCCATTCAGAACCCTTCTTTTGGGGCTGTAGATTGTACATGCTCACAACAGCCGCGATGTAGCAGGTAGCCGGTTCGAAACTTTGGCTGTCTACCTAAAACAAGACACGACTTGCATCTCCGTCGATATAGTTACAGGAAAACGCTAAAGCGGTACTTTTGGGGATCCTTGTACTACTGTCTACAAGTCGAACAAGACCGCCCCAGCGTAAAACTTTTATCCTCATTCGCAAACAAGAAATTACTGCATTCGTTAAGGCTTTAGCCTCGAAAGTTAACTCGGCATCTCTATTTCAGTTTATCTTGGAGAGAATCAACTTTGGGATTACTCATTACGTACAGTCTAGAGCAAGAATCTTGCTGGGGAAAGTTTGATCGCTTATGGCATCCACGTTTTCAAAGATATAACAGCCAAAAAAATACTGAATGTAGAACTGGTAGCACTCTGTGCACTGCTCAAGTTTCATTCAAATCGTAGTGTCAGTTTTGCCAAAATAAAATTCCAAAGTTAATAATTCCCTATCATTCACAACCCATTTTCTTGGAGGGGGGGCTCTAGACTGTCCAGAGGCTTCGCCAAATATGGATGTTTTAAACAAATCTGTGCAAAAACTTTTGCGAATGTGAAACCTTAGGCTGGAAAATGCAAAGTTTTATTCTTCCCGGATGGGATGGTTCCGCACGCTGGATGGATTTTAATGTGCAAGTTTCACGTTCGAAAAGAGTCTCGAGCGAAACTTTTCCGCCCGAGATCATTTTTAAGGCTTTTCATGCCCCCTCCCCCTATAAACTTTGTACTGTAAAAGGAAGCTGCTCTTTAAAAATGGGCAATTTCTCATCATTTCACGGTGGACCGATCTTTGTGGAGAGACGCTTGCGCCCTTCATTTTGGTATCAAAGGACAATTCAAAACAGCACATTACCGATCCCTTTGACCACAAATAACCCATCTGGGTAGTTTTCTTTTTGGTCTAAACTATTGACGACTCGGATTAACGCTGGCGCGTCTCATTGATTCCATATAAAGGTTCAAAGTTCTTTTTAAAAAATCGGTCATTTTTGTTCATTCCCGGCAGGGCTAACTATGAAAGGATAATGACGAAAACCCTGAATCCTTTTTGGTACTCTTGAAAAACAAAAAAACAAAAGGGGATCATTTCCTGATCCGTTGAAAAGAGGGACCTGCAAAGAAAACGGGATAATGTAGTACCAACTGCGCTGTTCCCATGCGAGGGATATTATTATTTCTCTTTCGTTTTTTCCTCCCTTTTCATTTTTCTTCTTTTATTTTACTTCGCTTTACATTTCATGTCTTGGTAACTTTGTTTTCGGGGCCTTGAATCTCAAGCTTGCGAGAGGGCTGCATAAATTTCACTTGGCTAGCCGGCGTGCACATAAAAGCCCCGACACAACTCTTGTCCCAGCAGACCTTAATCTGATTAACAATAAATATTACTTGAGTATACACTATACGTTTAATATTTACACGTGGCGGGCAGGCCCTCTTGGCCGTTCTCTCCAAAGCGATCAATACTACTCTCTGGCTGTGTATGTGTGTGCTCGCATCTACATGGCTCTTAAAAGGCTGCCGTATACACCAAACACGGTCGAATCAAGCCAACAACGATAAATTCTAGGTAGATTGCATCCGTGCTCAGCGATAGGGCAGCACCCAGTGACAGTTTTTGGAAGCAAGGAGCGTGGGAGTATTTAGCGTTCAGGTCTTGAACATAAATTCAAGTCCTCAAGGGCCCAAAGTTGACAAGAGCCCAACATCGGAAGAGATCACTGCGGAAGCGCCCCCGACCGCACAAATGACTGCAAACTTCTCCGAGGGAACCGACTTTGGCACCTTTAAAGCACCCCAACTTCCGTGTACCGAGAACTATAGAAACGACCCGATAGAAACGGTTCTCAAAGCAACTCTGGCACTAACTGTAATGAAGTTTCAACAGAAAAAAACGGACGCACGGGATCTTTTTACGGATTCTAAAGTCGCCAAGCAATGACTATAAGCCCGAGTAATGGTTTGGTTTCCTCTCCCTTTAAAGGAAAACGAGAGAAAAGTCGTCAACATTACACTATAACCCGCAAAACGGGATCGTTAGTACAAGCGCCGCAAGAGTTTATCATTCAAAAATGGCGCGGATCAGGTGCAACGCTGCAGGGCTCGACATCAACATTTCTCGATAAAAGATATGCCAATGTTCACGGGTCGGATTACACATCGCCAAATAAATCTTGACAAAACCAGACAGGCAGGGCCATATGGGAAGGAAGAGAGTTTTTGATACACGATCCTGCGTAGGAAATACTTGGGATGGATTCCTGAGAGCGCAAGGATATCAGGCGGACCCTAACAGCCAATTAAGAACAAAGTAATTGGTTCTGAAGTATGCCTTCTTTCAGACTAGGCTCCTTTCTTCTGGTAGAAAAGCTACGCTTCGATAAGCTTTTACTGTTCCCCGAAGGGTTCCCGCCGCTACGATATCTACTCGGGAGAGCTCTTGATCGAAACTGACATTTCACACACACACATTTCAAAACAACCGGTCCCACGGCTGATGCATGGTAAATAAACAAGTCTGGATTGCCGTGAAACTCGGAAGGACTGACTTTATTACCGGGGAGCAAATATCGTATTCCAGAATTTATTATCTAATATTCCTGAATGGTATACACTTTAGATGGATGGGTAGTACTGCACGTAAAATATGGATAGATAGATAGATAGACAGATAGTTACAAGGGTTGATAGTTTAGATCAATATATAGATAGATAAATAGTTAGCTGGATAGTTAGTTAGACGGATATAGTTAGATTAATAATCAGATAGTACTATACAAGGTAAGACGGATGCATAGTTAAGATGGATAGATGGATAGCGTAGTTGGGTAGATAGGTAGATAAGTGGATAAATGGATGGGTAGACAGTTAACTGGATAGATAGTTAGCTGAAGAGATAAACGGACTAGGTAGACGGGTACAGATAAGTAGATGGATAAATAGATAGATAGATAGATAGATAGACGGACAGTTAGACAGACAGACACAAATATGGATAGATACATACAGATAGGTAGATAGATCGTTATATTGATAGGCAAATGGTTGGATGGCTATAAATATTGACAGATAGATAGGTAGGTAGACAGGTGGATAGACAGACAGATAGGTAGGTAGGTAGACCGATGGATAGACATATAGATAGATCGATAGGTAGGTAGGTACGGATGGATAGACATATAGATAGACAGGTTGGTAGGTAGACAGATAAACAGATAGACAGACAGACAGGTAGGTAGGCGAGTACACTGACGGAACAAGGAACGGAATGGAAGACATAAGATACAGAAAATTTAAACACCTTCAAAGATTTCGACCGAGCCTAGTTGAACCAAAGTTTCCGTCGGCAAGCTACGCTTCTACTTTATCTCCCAAGTTCTTGGTTAAAACTTGTAGTTGAATATAATCAAGCGTGTTTGATAATGTACTGATTTCAAAGCACTAAAACATAATTAGTTTCACTGATTAAGAGAAACGTGGGAGGGAAAAACAGAATAACAATCCCTTGCTGACCGCTGCACTCGTAGCAACATAACTGATATCTCCTCTTCACTGAATCGATGGAGTGTTTATTCTCCATTCTCCGCCACGCTTGTTCCATGTGGGACCTGTCTCTTTTGCATAGCTGGGTCTTAACCGTCAATCCCCGCGCACCATGAATATATATCACGTCAAGTGCACAGATGCAACAATCGTGAACCCTAAACAATGGATGGCGCGCTTGCAACAACAACATCTTGTTATTCAAAACTCCTTGGAAAACTGCGTCACGTTTAACTTTTCGAAATAAAAACGACATCACCATATCATTGCAAAT
>JAIQCU010001852.1:0-15837 GCA_022114935.1 Leptestheria dahalacensis
ACCTAGCTCGCTCTTGTTGAAAGATCTGTACGAGAGGCGTACTGTCCTGACGAGCCCTGTCATTACAGGCAGCTTTCAGGATTATACAGGTGACCTCTTGCTCAGGTCCCCCCTTGTTGGTTTCTACTGGGACTGGCTTGCTGAAGTTACCAGGTTAGTGTGGAAGGGCTAGGGCGAGTGGCGCTGTACCCCCACTGGGTCACTCGTGGATTGAAAAAGATTGTAGGCTAACTGGTTTGTCTGTCCCTAGTTACGATCAACCGCGCTGTTTTTTGTCGTTGTTGTTGTCGTTATGTCTTGGTATAGGGTTGTTCTGGTACTATAGTCCTATAAAGGCTTATTCTAGTACGATATTATGGTGAAGATCTGTTACCATTTACGTCTAATTATTGGAGAATAGGTGGTTTCTAGTTACTAAAGTCAATGGGAATGCAGTTTATGTGCACGGAACAGTTGTTCGCCACGTTGCGGCTGTGCATCTTGATGGTGAAGGTGGTCTCCTCAAGGAAGGCCTCCAGGTCCCCGGTGCGCTTGGCTTCCTCCCGCTCCTCGTGGAAGTGTAGAGGCAGCGTGGCGAAGTAATACCTAGCTTCCTGGATTAACTCGTCGTGCTCGGCATCCTCTCCTAAGAAGTTGATGATGGGATGCCACCCGTACATCTGAAGTGACAGGATTGGGGAAAGGAATGGTTTTTTTTAGTCTGAAACTCCTTGCCTGAGTCCTCTTTGTTGGTTTCCATAAGGACTGGTTTGCTGAAGAAAGGAGGTTGTTGTACCAAGGCTAGAGCGTGTGTCGCAATACTTCCTACTGAGCGTAGTGTTTGAAAAGAGGGATAGTCGTTATATTTAGGTAATGCCAGATTGGATCTTGTGGGTCAAAGCAATTCTATTCTAGAAGGTTAGTTAGTATTGGTCTGTGGGTCCAGTTGCGTCTGTTAAGGTTTAGTCAGGCTGTATTGGTTGTATTTTCAGTTTGGTTAAGGTGCTGTATGTGGGATTTGTTGTGTTGTATGTTTGTGAACTGTATGTTTATTCCTAGTAAGTAGATAACTGGAGTCTAGCAAGTTGTTTTTGTATAAAGTTAGCTAGCTGCTTATTTATTCCTAGCACTTATACTATTAGAACTGTATACTAGATATTTATGAAAGGTACACGGGAGAGGAACAGGGGATTCAAGGATGGTAGGAGGAAAGGTAGTTAGGCAGGAGCTCATCTCGAATGCTATGTGGTTACTGCCTAGTACGTGCGTTGTTATGTTAGATTGGATGCTGTTAAAAGAAAAGAGGACCATAAGGGTGGAGAGGAAGTCAGTGTAATTGTATGCATAGAAATCATTGGCAAATTTGACAGTGTTCAAGTTCACAAAGGGTTTTTGTGTAGGTGAAAATATGTTTCTTGTAGCATTGGTAGACAGAATAGTATATGTTAAAATCCTGCTTCCTGCATTTGTCTAACAAAGTGATGAGGCGGACTTCTAGGTTGTTCAAGTTTTGAATGCTGTTTAATTTATGGGTCTGTTTGCGGAATTCGGGGGTCCTGCGCAGTCGGTCATAATAGACACGAGGGAAGCTGTAGTAGTCCCTGTATAGATCCTGAAGCTCTGCTATCGGTCCCTGGTTATCCACACAGTAATCGAGGATAAGCTCCCAGGCAGCTTTAAAGAAATCAGCCATGCTAGAAGAGAAAGAAGGGATAGTAGAGAGAGGAGTTGTCATGTGGTCTGATAGAAGGGGGTTTAATGTGGTTAATATTCTATGGGTAAATATTCTTAAAAAGCTCGCGAGACGATAGAGTGTAATCAGGACGTCTCCCTGCGAAGGAAAATTACGACGTCACTTTACGTTATGTAAAAAAAAATCTAAACATAATCTTTATTAACTCCTCATTTTCTCTTTCCAAATAGCGCTTCACTTTCAAACTTAATTTTACACTGAACTTAATTAACTTACTTTAGCAAAGTCGCGGAAGCCTTCTTTTTCGACGATCTGGAAGGTTCTTCATCTGGTAAAACGTGGCAAAATGCTTGTAGCAAAGTCTGCTGAACAGTACTATGCCCCAGTTTCCTGTCCAGGCTGGCACGAACTTAAGAAGAAACGGCGATTATTCCAACCTTATTTCTTTGTTGTTTTGGCCGGCGGAAGAGAAGAACTACGTCATATAGCCCGCACCAGTCAGCTCGGATAACTATGTAGAAATTTTGAGCAGACATTAGTAGTTTACATATTAATTACTGACAATAAATGAAAACTTTTTCTTTCACCGGCTGAACAAGTTTCGGCAAGTGGCCTTTGACAGCTTCAGTTTTTCCAATTTTCAATTTACCGTCCACTTTCTTTGCTTTTCTTTCCTCCAGCTTAGCAACCGCTTCAAAGCCACTTGGACAAATTTTGCGCCGTGGGTGAGCAGGTTCTTTGCACCCTTGGCATTTAGGCCTCGGAATACCACGTTTCACCGCTCCCGTTGTTGACTGAACGCAGTTGTTACTCATACTGCGTTTATTATAGTACATTGACGGTGACTTCGTAAAACAAAACAGAATTTAACAATGTCGAAAGGCTAGTGCCTTGCTGCTATACAACAACAACCAAATTGCTCCCGTCTTCACAATGCTGTATTTTCCCCCGGATTTTTAGGGTTGCAGTAAGACTGAAATACACTGCAGCGCTGCGTTGCCAGGTTTTTAATAAAAAGAGACCGTGCGCGTAATACAGCCGATTATACCGTGTCAAAGTTTCTTCTCTGCTCGAACTCTACTTGTGCTCTACTCTGTACTCTCGTGTGGCTCTTGCTGAGGGGGTAACCGTAATTCGGAAGCAACGGTTATGGTTCGCTGGTTGTCCAAATTTTCAAGAAAAATGACTCTTAATCGGAAGCACCGGGCACAAAATCCGATGCAACGGGTACTAAACAGGACGCAACAGCAAGGGTTTGGTTCAAGGTAAAAAGTGGAGTCCCAAAACACGTTGATCAGTCGCTGGATAGCCTTGAATCTGTCACGTGGACGCGGGTAGGAGAAGTCTCCCTTCGGTACGTACGCTTGTGGGGGGCGATGTAGGAGGTCGTTGGGTGTCAACGGGCGAAAGTCGTCCGGACCGGAACTCACGTAAGTCAGGGGCCTGGAATTGGGGCCTGGAGTCCCGTTACTTCATACAGCGTCCGTAACATATCCTCCGTCAGTGGACGTCCCGCGTGCTCCTCGGTCCCAATGGTTCGATACAGGGCTCGTTTCGCTGACTTCACAAGGCTTTCGTGAGCGCCGCCGAAGTGTGGTGCAACTTCTCCGCGTTGTACCCTATCTCGCTGAGCAACTGACACAGCTCCCTTTCAGCTCCAACGAAGTTTTTTCCGTTATCCGAGTACATCGTCTTAGGCTTCCCGTGTAAGGCAATGAAGCGGCGGAAGACCAAGAGGAAGTCGTCCAGGGAAATGACCGGGCCAGGTCGATGTAGACGGCACGAGTGGTAAGACAAGTGAAGAGGGCGCCGTACCGTTTCACGCTACTGTTCCGTCCATAGATCACCGACAGGGCACCAAAATATTCTACGGAGGTATGGTGAAATGGCGGACATCCTAAAGCTAACCACTCCAATGGTAGGTCGGCCATCAGCTGGCCAGACGGCCTCGCCAGTTCTCGTCGACATTGCTGACACTCACGGCGTACCTTCTTGATTAATTCGCGGCCCCGTAGAATCCAGAACTGCTGGCGGATGATAGATAAAACGTAGTCGGTCCCGGCGTGCCGCAGTCGATGGTGGAACTCCTGCACGATCCTGGTAGTTAGGGGGTGTTTGTTCGGAAGGATAGCAGGGTGACGATTGTCGTAGGGAAGCGCTGCTCTGTCGATACGTCCCCCAACGCGAAGAAGGTCGTCGGCTCCCAAGATCGGCGACAGGGAAAAGAGAGGCGATGTTCTCTTCATTTGCTTTCCAGCCTTTAACGCGACGATTTCCTCCTCGAAACTTTCCGCTTGGCACCTGCGGAGCAGTGCTACGAATTGGTCTGTCAGCTCCGTGAATCCTGCGGTTTTGGAGGGTCAGCTTGGCTCCAGTCGACTACTTCGATCTGGTCATCTCCGATTATGTGGAACGTGCGGAAGTCACTGCTGGGGCGAATCTCCTCATACTCCGGGATCCAGGGAAGGTCCTTTGGCCAGTGGTCCTCGTGCTGCTGCAGGAATCTCTGGCCGTCGTCCAAAAGGTCCTCCTGGTCCGTGCGAGAACGGGTCGCCGCGTCGCTGCTGTTTAACTTCCCTGGGACGAAGCGCCATACCGCAGATGCCCTATATAGGGCAGATAGTAGGATGCTGTTGAGCGGATCCAGTTTCTGACGCAGGAGCTATCGATCCAGAATCGTCTCGAATGAAAAGGCTGCGTCGTTCCTTCCTGGATTTACTTCGCTAGTCTTGCTCCCAAAAGAGCGGCGTTGAGTTCCAGCCGTGCGATGGAAACCGTTTTCGTCGGGGCCAACTTCGTTTTCGCCATGACGAGGGAAGTTTCAATTACCCCTTCGGAATAGACGTTTCTGACGTACGCCACAGCGGCGAAGACCTCCTGTGAGGCGTCGCAGAGAATATGCAACTCCGATTGCTGGATGCAGTCTGAATAGGCACCGTGGGATTGCTGGCCGTGTCAATTGATCCAGTGCGTCCAACCAGCGCTGCCACCAGTCGCGCCGGAATGTCCTCGTCCCATCCCAGACCTAGAAGTCCAAGTACTTTTGGATGGCCTTGGATCCTCTCGTTGGAACTTGTTTAGGAGCTTTTGAAGCCTGTGCTCTGCTAGCTGCTTGTTGTCCGGCAAGTTTGGTTCTCCGTCGCGCCACGGTAACGGGACTTCGTATCCGACTTCCAGCTTCCTAGTGCCCTCGTTGACAATCCTTGCCGTGCGTTCATCTTCAGGAGCCAGCTTCTGCAGACGGCTATTCTCCACTCCGAAACTCTCCGTGTCGCAGAACCGGCGAAACTCTTTGGCAAGATCGGTGTCCGTTTCCGTACCGAAGGTATTGATGCGGGCTCCAGGTACATTAAGGCGACTCCCAATAGCGCCACGTGCGACCCATCCCGACGGCGTCCTGATGGCAATAGGCTCTCCGGTGTGACCCTTGCGAGACTCGGCAGGGAGTAGCAGCTCGGCGTGGTCCAGACCCAGAATAATGT
This sequence comes from Leptestheria dahalacensis, assembly GCA_022114935.1. Classification (NCBI taxonomy): domain Eukaryota; kingdom Metazoa; phylum Arthropoda; class Branchiopoda; order Diplostraca; family Leptestheriidae; genus Leptestheria; species Leptestheria dahalacensis. The sequence goes on from JAIQCU010001852.1 coordinate 5,155, forward strand.
CAACCTGTCCACCCACTTTAGTCAGCGGCAAATCTGACGACTTCAGTTTGGGCCAATGAACAGATGGGACAGCGTTACAGATCTTTGGTACTGAACGCACTCTAACTTCTCGCGGCGTCGATGCTTCCGAGCCCTGCAAGGTGATGTTTACAGAGCTTGACATGATGGTTTTTGATGCTTCAGTGACGCCGTGGATCCGAAGCGGTTGCTGGCTTCCTTTCACGTTCAGTCGTCGCAAAAACCCTTCGCGTATGAGGCTACAGTCACTGCCTTCGTCCAGTAGTAAGTTTCCGGTAACTCCGTTGCCCGAGGCGTCAAATACGGTGACCGTGAGTAAACCTAAGGCTACAGAAGGTGGACCTGATCTGGCGGAATTGACGTTTGACTCTGTTGGCTCGGGTCGGCTTTCCTCGTGAAGGAGCTTGTGATGACGTCGCTGGCATCCGTCGATTCCGCAGACGCTGCCTTTCTTGCACGTTCGAGCGCGATGATTCCCGTTGAGACAGTAGAAGCACATCTGTCGTTGCGTCGCAAACTCCTTCCGCTCCGTCGGCGTTTTCCGCTCGAATTCCCTGCATTCTCCGATGTGGTGGCCCCTTTTGTTGCAGTAGGTGCACTCGTTGGCACCACTCCGGGAACTAGGTCCGTCTCTCTCTCTCTAGGTCGGTCTTTTCGGGACGATAGTTCCTAACCTGCTCTTCTGCTACGTCGTAAGCACTCTGGTAGGCTGTCGCCCTGCCGCATAGCCTATGTCTCGCCGCCGCCGAGTCCATAGACAATGTCCAGGCAGTCCCCTTGCAGGTTCCGACGCAAGATAGCAAGCTTTTATCCAGGAGGACTGTTAGTATCGTGAACTATGGCCTTGAATAAATCGATCCAAGTGAACCACTGCAGGGCTGATCCGCTGTATGGCTCCAGCTCCAGCCCGGAAGAGTAGCTCCAGGACTCGCTGAAGTCGTACCTGCCCTCGGCGTATTCATCTATCCAGTCGCCGGTCAACTCAGTTTACTTTGTGCGCTCAGTGGCACTGAGATGACCCTGTTCTGCAGCGTGCGGGGCTTTGTTACTTTGTTACGCAGTATGCGCACCCTTTTTCTTGAAAAAGGGTGTCGCTTTCTGAGCACCATGTTACGGGGCCAGCGTGGTTTACCACTGTGCTAATCTACTGAATTGTGCAGTGTTTTTTTAATTGTTGTGTTTGACAGGTTTTCAGTTTTTCATTTCTTGCATTCCATGTCTTTTTTTTACCTAATACAGGGTTGTACCGATATATCGATATGAATATCGAACCATCGATATATCGATGAATTTGGGCTCGATATATCGTATCGATATTCCTGATATCGAAAAATTATCGATATCGATTTTTTGCATGTTGATTCGATATATCGTATCGAAAATATCGATACTTTTTTCAGAAATATCGATATTTTTATCGATATTTTCCTGCCACAAATAAGTCGGTTTCTGCAGAATTCCCAGCAGTGGGTTTATAGGGAAAACAATTTACTCTGCGCGAGGATCAGTGAAGCATTTCAAAAAGGAAGGGGGTTTACATGGAAAAACAACTTTCTCTCCACAAGGATCTCTTAAAGCGTTCGAAGAACCAGGGCAAGTTGGGTTAGGTCATAGGTTATATAAAGTGAGACAAAAGCCGAGCACTAGTGTCAGGAACGGAGAAACTAGGATAACCAGACGAGACCAGACAAGACACAGAATCAGAAGACAGGTCTGCTGCCGAGAACAGAATTTGTATTGTGTTGACACTTACCTTACCTTACTTATTAACACTCTGGCTTAGCAGGCCAGAGTGCCCAGGTATATATACCCAAGAGAATAACCTAGAAATTTCTACAAAGGCAAGATCGGTCCGGAACGCTCTACAGTCTTCAAGTATTCTGGGACTTTCTATACATATCTAGTATTATATACACTTTCAAAGAATATTCCGGAACACTGTAGCAATTTCATGACAACTAGTTAGTATGCAGGCAGTAACAGTTTTGGCTGACAGCGCCTAGATTTTTCTCTTGAAATGGAATCCCTCTTCGAAGACCCCATGGACGAGCTTCTGGGACCTGACGCAGTCAAGGTCTTCGCCACAGCAGTAAGGCTGACGATCTGCTACGAGAACAGCTCAGGGCGAGGGGATTACGCATGGAAACCTTGCTGCAAGAAACCACAACTTGTTGGAACAGCACCTTCATAATGCTACAGCGGCTGGTTGATGCCCAAGATGCAATTGAAACCACTGCTCGGAGCCTAGGATTTGACCAGCTTCAGCCGCGCCAGTACTTACAAATTCATCACCTGCTGAAGATGCTTAAGCCGTTCGCAGTGGCAACAAAGACACTAGCTGGAGAGCTGCGCGACGAACCTTTCCAGCCAGGACTGTCGTCCCTTGTCGGTTCACCCCGCGGTAATTTTCCCTTTTTGTAAATGGAAAAACAACAATAAGCCAACAGCACCGTTGTTTAGGTCTACGTGCTGAAAAAGCAGATCGCCAATCTTCAAAATGAACTCCTGGACCACGGTTGCCAGCAGTTCCTTCAGACTCTTAAAAACCAACTCAGCACTTGATTTGGGAGCTTGCCACCATTTTATGCGGCCGCAACCTTGCTTGACCCTAGATTTAAGAAAGGCCTTCTTGCTGCAGCTGACTCTATTGGCTTCTGAATCCGGCACTCCTTTAGGTAACCTTTGCTTTCTTGATGTGCGTTGATCGCCCAGTTCAAGTTGTGCAATCTTTCCTTAATGTTACAGGCCAAGATCAGTGGACTCGTGAGCTTGAGCTCTTCCTGAAGGAGCCAATTCTTCCGCGAAAGGAAGACCCTCTGGTTTGGTAGGGTAAGCGGAATTATTAACCTTACTAATTTACTTAAATTTTGCAGTTTGCGCAGTTACTAAATCGTCTGAGGGAAGGACGTCATACTAAAGAGGACGTTCAAATGTTGGCAAGGTGTTCCATAACTCTTACCGATGAAGAGTCTCTTCATCACGTTACGCGACTCTGCTTGACCAACGCCAATGTAGACCAGTACAATGCTCCAGCTTTCGCAAAAGCAAACAGCGAAAAGTATTCTGTGTCGTCTATCGACATTGTTATGGACAACGTACCCAGGGAATGCGAACTACAGTTATTAAACGCGATGAAATTATACCCTCCTCAAGATACGAATCAGTTGCGTACTATTTTGAATTTGGCTGTTGGGCTTCCTTATGAACTAGTCATGAATTTAAACGTGTCCGATGGACTAGTTAATGGTGTTAGCAGGGGCGTCGCGAGGGGGGGGGGGTGTGGGGGGGGTGCAGCACCCCCCCAAAGTGAAAAAGCTCTACTCGTCGGTAAAATTTTGCCCAACCTCGGTAAGCATGCTTGGTGACGAAACTGATTAATTAAAAAGGTCAACATTTGAAAAGACGCAAAAAAATATTTTGTCGTTTATCAGTTGAATGGAAAAACAAGGCTGACAGGGGCTGTTTTCGGTCTTCGTCGAACAAGTGTTTTGCCCGAGGCTCACCTAGCCCCTCTTTTCGACCAATTCCCCAGCCAATTCGGATGCATCGAGCTCTGCTTTTTGTGTGCCCCTTTTTACCTAAACTCCCTTGACCCTTTTTTGGCACGTTTGCGAATATTTTAACTTAGTTCTCTGTAAGCTGGCCCCTGGAATAGAAGGGAAAATGTCTTCTGGACCAGAAGCCAAACGAGTGAAAAAGGACCAAGTTAGAAGTAACAGATTCCAAGTAAAATGTTTGATGTGCGACGGAGAAATGAGCAAAGACTATGTCAGCCAGCATTACCGACGAGTGCACCCATCTCACGAAGGTCCTCCAAAGTGGGAAAGAGTTACCAAATTTGCCAATCCGTTTGCTGCCGCACAGGCTGCAGCGATGAACAAAAGAGCACCGGATAATACTGAAGCAGAAGGAAGTATTCTGGATCCTCAGACGTCCAATGGGTCGTCTCCATCTCCAGTACTTGAACCGTCCTCTTACTGTGACGTTTGTCTTATGGAACCGAGTAGTAGTTCGGTAGAAGCGGAAACGGACACGACGACTTTACCCGAACTTGGAATAACGCACCAGACCTCTTCCAGCGAGGAGCCTGCGCCTGCTACGACCAGTTCCTACCAAGAGAGTGAAGAATACACAATATTTTCGTGCTTGGGATCACTAGAAGTAATGAAACAAAAACTCGCTTCTTGTGAAACTCTTCTTTCGCCCTTAAGAAACAGCTTGCCCTTTAATGAACACTCTTTGGTTTATGAAATCCTCGATCTTGCAAACGAGATCAAAATGGCTGCGTGTGAAACTATTCGAATGGCCTCTCAAGTGTCTGAGCAGCTAAAGACAGGCGATGTCCTTCCAACTGTAGAAAACGTCGCTGTGGACCATGATCCAGGATTACGGCCAAAACTACTTGACGACGGCCAAAAAAGATTTCTCATAAATCTTGGACCTTGTCAGCCGGAGTTACTTCAATTTCCCGTGAACGAAGAGATCGTCAATAAGCGCCATACAAATCGCTTCCTTAAAATCTGGTACCAGGAGTACCCTCATTTGGAGTACAGCATTGCCAAAGACAAAGCCATGTGCTTTGTCTGTCAACTTTTTCCAGGTGGCCCAGGTAAGATACAAACAGCAGAACATTTAGTTGTGCGCTCTATATCGATATGCTTATATTTTGTTACCTAGGCCGCTGCAAGTCGAGCGACGCGTTTGTTCACGGGATTCGCTCATGGAACAAAATGAAGAGCAAAGGTGCAGGGGATCCTGGAAAACTGAAGAAACATTTCACAAGTGAATCTCACAAGCTCGCACTTCAAAGCTTCATTAACTTTACGAACGAAAAGGGTCACGTGGACATAATGCTGCAGCTTGAGGCATTCTCACAGCGGGTACAGCTCGAAGCAGAAACTCTGAAGAACCAAAGGATCATTCACGTCTTGCTGGATGTCGTCAGGACACTCGCTCGTCAAGAGTTAGCATTCCGGGGGTCATCCGCAAACGAGGATGATGGAAATTTTCGCCAAGTAGTGTACCTGCTCTCTCGCCACTGTCCTGAACTTCGTCGATGGATAGAAACGAGAAACGAACGCAAGAACAAGGTTACTTACATGAGTGGTGAATCTGTCGAGGAATTTCTTTTTGTTCTTGGAGAGTACGTCAAGAACAAGATTGTTCTCGAAGTTAACAATGCGGACTTCTTTGGCATCTTCGCGGACACCACTCCAGATGTCAGTCACGAAGAGCAACTTGTATTTGGAGTTCGATACGTGCAGAAGAGCGGTGAAACGGTAGAAAGGGTACTTGCCGTAGGAGAGGCTAACTCAAAAACGGGCGAAGGAATCGCCAAAGCAGTTGTTTCTTGCATCGCCAGTTTAGGCCTCGATGTCACCAAACTGCTCTTTCAATCTTACGACTTTACTAACAGCATGTCTGGAAGAGTTAACGGCGCGCAAGCACACGTGTCCAAGTTACTGGAGAAAAACATCCCCTACTTCCGCTGTTTGGCACATCGCGAAGACAACATTGTTGAACATGCGTGCGAGAGGAACACGGCAGCGTGAAACATGTTTGGTACGCTGCAACAATTATACGTGTTCTTTACAAGCGGGACCAAACGATTCCAATACTACAATGAGGCAGTGAGAGACGTAGAGGGTAAACTACTGCTGAAAAAGTTGTCCACTACACGTTGGTCAGCCCGGAAAGATGCCCTTGCCGCCGTCTGGAGCACACTTCCTGAACTTGTCGAGCTGCTGCACCGTATGGCCTATGAAGAAAAGCTGGACAGGGATACGACGGATAAAGCTACCAGCCTCTTTAAGGCCGTCACAAAGTTTGAGTTCGTATACATGGTCGGCTTCTTACGGCATGTCATGGTGATTATGAATTCACTGAACGCCTGTCTTCAGGCAAAGAAACTGGACATAATTGGCGCCAAGGACCTGTTCGCAGCGACAATAACTGTTCTTGAAAAAATCGACGTCACTGAAATCGAAGCTCAGATAGAGGCGGCCTTGATACATGCTGGAAACCTGAATAATATTGTGGACGAGGAAGAGGTCTACGATCCTGAATACGAGTTTCGTATACACCATCGATGCATCCGACCTCCACTTAAGTTCAGAACCGATACAGTTCCAGCGAAGGCAACAACCTTGCACGACTTCTATCTTACTGAAAGCCAAAAAATCTTACAGGTATGCTGATAGAGTGTAAGTAAAAGCGTAAGAAACTGTCGCGTTGTAACACATGATTATATTTTCAGGATTTAATCACAGAAATGAAGGAAACTTTGAAGGAAACAACCGACAGGATACTTCCCGTGGTTAAGCTTTTGCAAGGCCTTGATGTTAGCGCTTGCGACGACTTTGTCGAACTCTTTCCCACAGGAAATCTATCGTCTGAACAGTTGGCGTCAGAAATGGAGCTTTTCCAAACCGACTGTCAAGCCAAATTCACGGGATCCATTACAGTGGAAACCTATCCAAAACTTGTCGAGAACGCCCAAAAGCTGAAATTGGTTTTACCCTCAGTCTGGAAGGCATACCAAATTGCCAAGACCATTCCGGTCACTACGGCTTCCGGAGAAAGGGGATTTAGCAAGTTAAAACTCATCAAAACAGCACTTCGCTCAACAATGAGCGATACCAGACTCGAAAACCTGCTCTTACTCGCTTCAGAAAAAGATATTACGGACGCGATTGATTTAAGTGTTGTTCGGGAACGTTGGAAGGGGAAAAAAAGTAGAAAACTAAATGTTTAGCTCTTGAGCGAAGTTTGCACTTGTTGGGAAACGAGCACTGTGAATACAAATCCGGAAGAATTAAACAGCAAACAAACAATCTTTTTGGTTAATTATGAAATTGTGCTGTAAAAAAATATTTAGATTCGGTAGCGTGAAACTATTTGTCGGTATCTTTTGAGGATCCACCCCCCTAAACAAGGACCCCTCGCGACGCCCCTGGGTGTTACAGGTACACTGTCGCGGAAAAAGGGCTGTTTCACCCGAAAATAGTACGCAAAAGTGAAACACTGTTTCACTCGCCTCGCCTGAAACAGGTGAAGCACAGCGGGGAAGATTTTCTCTGGTCAAACCGAGTGAAACTCTGGACCTAAGTGAAACGTTTTTCTTGCTCTCAAATCGAGTGAAACTCTGGACCAAGTGAAACATACCACTGCAGCTTATCCTAGTGAAACACGTCTTCGGTACTGGCTTCTTTTGAATTACTGGTTTTTGTATTACAAAATCAACACTGAAAAAAAAATTACAAAATACACTTGAATCACTCAAAATTACTAGAACTGAATGTTGAAATGGACTCGAATAATACTGGGCACGAACCTTTAAGGGAAGATCAATCATGTCTCCAGTTCTACTGAGACCTTTGCAGTTACAACTTGCAGTTACTTTGGAACAAATCTGCCAATGGACTTGATGGATTCATCACCGTAGTTTTCCGTCACGTTTTCGTCAACCTGTGCGCAAATTAAAAAGCAAATTTAAAACATTGAAATAACATTCTTCATGTTTGACACGGTAATTAATATGTTTCTAAGTTGTTCCTCTCCTGTTTTTCAATTAAAAATGGCTATATATTCTTTTTTAGGTTTGCAATTGTTAGCAGCTTACTCGTTTGAAAAAGCTAATCGGGTGAGCTACCGCCTGCCGAAGGAACGACTTAGGAACAGGCACTGATGAGTTTGTCATGATCTTCAAATCGAAATAGAGGATTTGAAAGCAAGTCATACTCGGTGTGACGGTTCTTATGGGACACGTCACCTACCAGGTTATTATTTAAGTAAGGAGTCAGTTATCTCAAGTAGCTTGTATTACAAGACTAATACAGTACAAAGGACTTACATGGAGCTGGTGCAGACGGAGACGGAAGAGGTGTAGGAGTAAGAGAACGCTGGAGTGCTCTCTTCTGAGTAAGTGAGCGAGGGCAGGGGTTTATATACTAGCCTAGGTTACACAGATCGAAGGCGCTGCCTAGGCCTAGAACCGACGCCGATCGATGGCGTACTAGGCTTCGATAGACACCGATCCGATTGTGCTCTAGGGTGAGTCATAAACAAGCTAGTCGGCAGGTCGATAGAGGTAGCTAGATCCATTAGAGAATCATCACATATCTCCCCCTTTACCGAAGCTCGGCCCCCGAGCTTACTTTCAAGGAAAGAGAGCATATTGAAAATGAACAGGTGAATTTGAAACACGGTGCAATGGAAGGTAGCTGCTGCGTGTGGCGGCGGTGCTCCGGAGGTGGCTGCTGCTTGTGGCGGCGATGCTCCCTCCCCCTTCCGCTTGGTTTGGCAGTATCCGTCCGTGACGTCAAGGCGGCAGGTCGCCGGTAGGGCTTAGCAGCGTTGTATGGAGGCGATAGCAGACACGCAGACGTTACAAAAAATTGACGAACACGGAAACGTTTAGGTGAAATGACAATGCTACAGACAAAACGGGAAGAAAAGGAACACGTACTCGAAGAAAAAGGACACACACTATTACTCAGAAATAAGGATTTTTTTTTTTTTGGTTTTAATTTGCAGTAAAATTATGACGTAAAGTGCAATTAGTTGGCAGTGTAAAATGAATTGTCAGTGTCTGGCGATGAATTTTTGTCTTTTTAGTCGTTGTCGTTGGAAGAACTTGAATTTCGTCATCCGTGTCTGAAGCGGAAGTGGATTGATCGTCAGGTCTGAGGTCGCCAGGTAGAATGGAGGTGTCAGGGGTTGGTTGAACAAAGGGTAGTAGGGTTGTCAAAGTCTGGTAAATTGTCGGTTTGTATAGTCTGTTGTTGTCTCTGTTCGTGGTTCGGCGTGGTGGCTTGTTCATCTGCGTCCTGGTTTCTTGGTCGATAAATTTTTAAGCGATTTGAGTGTACTACTTCTTCAATTTGGCTATCTGGTTCTCGAATGACAAACGTTATGTCGTTGATATTCCTCGTTACTTCAAACGGTCCGGTCCAACGAACTGCAAATTTCTTCAGGTTAGTTCTGGAATCCTTTTTAAGTACAAAATCACGTGGCTGGAAAATTTGTATACGAACTTGTCGGTCGTAATATGCCTTTGTCTTTTCTGTGACTTGTTAAGTGCGTCAAAGGCCATTTCTTTTGCCAAATTCCATTTTTCCTTGAAGATGTTAGTTTCGTCCTCAGCTAGTCGATATCTCGTCGGTGGTAGTAAATCTGCAGGTTCCATCGGGTCGCTTCCGTACAAAAGGTAGAATGGTGTCTCGTTCGCGCTGGAATGTACACTCGTATTGTGTGCATACGTTATGTAATCCAGGTATTGATCCTATGTGGCAGGATCTTGCTGTACATACGTAGCAAGTGAGTCGATTAGAGTGCGATTGTTTCTTTCGCATAACGCATCTGTATGGGGTGATATGCCGTTGTTTTCAGTTATGTTAAGCAAAGAACACAACTCTTGTAGTAAAGTCGAGACAAAATTCTGTCCTCTGTCGGTCAAAAGCTGTATCGGGCATCCATATCGTAAGATAATTCTGCTGATGAATGCTTTTGCTATGGTTTTTGCGGTTTGGTCCGGTAATGGGATTGTTTCTACCCATCTCGTTGAATATTCCGATATAACAAGTATGTACTGGTTTCCATTTAGTGATTCGACGCAGGGTCCAACGATATCCATGGCTACTCGTTGGAACAGAAATGTAGTTGCTGGTAGTGGTTTTAGTGGTGCAACTTTTGTTTGTACCGTTTTTCTCTTCGCGCAAATTAAACAACTGGTTACATAATCGTGGATGTCTTTGTTCATTTTTGGCCAATAGAACTTGCTGTTAATCCTTGTCAGTGTTTTGTGAACTCCTAGGTGTCCACTCAGCTTGTGATCATGATATCTCTGAAGGACTCCTGGGACAAGAGATCGTGGTACGACGATTCTTCCATCTTGGGTACATAGCAAATTGTTAAGACGTTGGAACTTTTCCTCGTTCCCTTCTGCATGCATACAGAACTGATCCTCCTCCTGCGCGCTTCTGAACTCACAGGTTGAAACATTGTAAACAGCGGAATACCTGGGAGGTCGCTCGTTTACGTCGCGAATCCCGTTATAGCGACACGGTTTCGCCGGGTGAACTTCTGAATAGCTGCTGCTGATGTAATTCTCCTGATGACTGTCGTCATAGCTGGCTAATTCAGACTGACTGTAAGTGTTTATCGCTCCTGGGTCACTTACGTGGTATTCAGGCCTTACACGCCCGCCCTCCCCTCGTCGCCTGGTGACCAAGTTCACCGGATAGCTAGATGGGTTTGCTATCCCTGAAGAGTATGTGCTGTCCGGCCGGGCATGAGGAGTAATCGGTGTCCGGCTGAGGCAGTCGGCATTGCCGTTTTGCTTGCCGGGGCGATAACTGATCTCAAAATCATACTCTTGCAGAAGTAATGCCCAACGACTAAGGCGTCCATTATTGTTCTGTGATTTCCGTAACCATTCTAAAGGCTTGTGATCTGTAACAATTTTGAACTTTCGCCCAAAAATGAAACTGTAAAACGTACGGATTCCAAATACAATTGCGTAGGCTTCTTTCTCAATCGTTGGCCATTTACTCTCACGTTCAAGTAGGTGCTTGGATGCGTATGCAATCAAGACTTCTTGTTCGATGTTTGTTGTGGGATCCCGTTGAATTTGTGATAGTACACATCCGATTCCCCATCCACTAG
>JAIQCU010001853.1:0-16315 GCA_022114935.1 Leptestheria dahalacensis
CTATCTTATAAGTGATTTGCTAACCAGTAAAACTAGTTAGCTCGCTAGCACCGTAAGTAATAGTTCCATAGTTAGAAGACTAGCAAACATAGCTGCTAACTAAGCTATACTAATACAACTACTTCGTTAGAGTTGAATATAGCTGTGTTGGACGTAATTTGCTAATTGTAAAACTAGTTAGCTTGCTACCGTTGCTAGCAGTAGTTCCATAGTTAGCAAACTAGCAAACTAGTAAACTTAGCTGCTAACTAAGCTATACTAATATAACTGCTTCGTAAGAGTTGAATATAGCTATCTTGTAAGTAATTTGCCAGTTAGTAAAACTAGTCGTCTTGCTAGCAGGTAACTAGCATCACCTCACTTAACAAACAAGCGAAGAAATAAGTTACGTGAATTAGCCAAAAATAGTGCTAACGAGCTAGTAAACCAGCAGCTAATTAACTACTATCATCAGTTATATCAAACTCTACTTCGTTCATTGAACCTTTCGTGATATTTTCTTGATAATATCTTGATAACTTCATGATATTCTTAGGTTTATCACTTAATTGTTAAGATTGTTGAAAGTTTCATGCAAAAGCTACAATCAGAAATGTTATCAAATTCTACTTCATCCACTGAACCTTTCATGATAATTTCGTGATAACATCTTGATAATTTGATGATATTATAGTGGTTTATCACTTAATAGTTAAGGGTACCATTGAGAAAAGAAAGTAGCAATGGAAAAAGCAGATTATGGTAAAGAGAAACTCGATAGTGCTGCTCTACTTAGCGTCATCTTTGACGAGATGGTATTTTGATCCATTAGCCAACTATTAGCCTTCCCCCAATTCAAAACCCCAGAGAGGGTCGATTAACTTAATATTAAATTGCATTAACTTAAATTTAAGAACAGTATCTGCAATATTTGCACCTAATATAAATATATGGAATCTTCAGTTACAACAGCGTTAAAATTCAGTACAATGACTCGTTTATTTTAATGTATTTATCTTTAATTGGAAACCGTTTTACCATTTGAATATTTATTCCAAACATTCCGGATTCCGGTCCGTTTCATTTCGCATTCCGGACGGTTTTTCTCGATTGTAACCGTTGAACTAGTTCAAGTTGATTGAACTTACTCAATGAATTTCAACGACCTCACGATGTACTATTTCCGAAATTTCCTCTCTCGTTATTTCTAAAGTATGTAATCTGTTTTTACGATTCTGTTGCGGCCAAGAGTTTCTCTTCTCCGGGTTGGCCGATTTCTCCGGCCAAACCGCAGGGGAACCTTGTTGCCTACATGGTCAGCAGCCGCGCTCGTGTGAGACTTGCATGCAAAATTGCCGGCTACTTTAAAGAGTGTAACGTATCTATATCTATCTTCTATCTGTCTGTCTGTCTGTCTATACTGCCTGTCTGTATGTCTGTCTATCTGTCTATCTGTCTATCTGTCTGTCTATCTATCTTATCTATCTATCTGTCCGTCGATCTATCTATCTGTCCGTCTATTCATCAATCTATCTACGTATCTATGCATCTATGTAACTATCTGTCTACCTATCTATGTATATGTATGCATCTATCTATCCATCTGTCTACCCACCTATTTATCTGTCTATTCATTTGTCTATAAATCTATCTCTCTATCTATCTGTCTGTCTGTCTATTTATTTATCTGTCTCTACCTTTCTATCTATCTATCTATCTATCTAACTATGTATATCGATCTGTCCATCTATTCATCTTTCTATCTACGTATCTATGCATCTATATATCTACCTGTCTACCAATCTACCCAATCTAACTGTCTATTCATTTGTCTATCTATCTATCTATCCATCTAACTTTCCATCTACTTGTTTGTGCATCTATGTACCTCTCCATCTATGCGTTTGTTTATCTTCCCATCTGTCTATCTGTCACTTATCTATCTACCTGTCCATGGTCACAAGCCAGTCCCGCGTGCGCACTTGCATGCACAATTGCCGGCCTCTCTAATGTATAAGAACGTCTCGTTTCTTATTTTGTTTTATTTGTTCCAAACGTGTGTGTCCTCGATGTGGTACGCACCGATAGCCATATTCACGGCGAAAACTGACCGCCCATAAACATCAAGGTAAACCAACCTTGTTTCTATCACAATACTCTTTTATTGGATTATAACCTTAATTTCAAGATAATTAAGTTAATTGCAGTTTCTTTAAACAAAAATATTACATAAAACTAATCAACTAGAATGGCCAAACTAGCTAGTATCTGCTAATTCCTTCCAAGTCAAATAGGTAACTGATGTAACAGCACTTTTGACTTGCAAACCAATTGGACTTAATGATCCTCTAGAATTATGATTAAGTCTTATCCTCATTAATATCATGTTAACACAGTTACCTAGGAATTTCATTATATAGCTACATTTGAGACGCAGAATCTCAAGATTCCCAAGGTCAAGAGTAACCGTACCGTACCGTAGGTTCAGTCTAGTCTGTTCCAGGAAAAAGAGGGTTGGTATCAACTTCAACATTAGATTCCGGCTAAACTAATGGCCCAGAATTACTGAAAATTTCAGGTTGCACGACTAATTATCCGTACAATCGTCGTGTAAATTCTGGTTGCTATCCAGCAAAACCTGTTGAAGATATACGCAAAAAACTGGTATGAATTCGTCTCTTGCTGTGCCCGCTTTTTTTTGGTGGGGGGATAACTCGTATAACGCAAAATACCGTGACAGTTTCCGGTAGTTGATCAACCTTGAGGCATTCCCGTCATTTTCAGCAATCCCTTTGATCTAAATTGACAGAAATCCGTTGTTTACAACAATAAAAACAGCGCCTAGATAGCTAGCTATCTACCGCTGCAATCTACATATAAAGCATTAGACAAGCTTTCACCCTTTCTACTTGTCGAGAAACAACAGGTGCGTTGAATTGTATAATATCCTTTTGTTATTGGCCACAAACAAGAATTAGGTTTTGAACATTTGACTGCAGAGTCGTTGGGATCTTTTATGGGGCGCACACATGGCGCGACGATGACGTGAAAGTTGCACCAGTGTTATTCGACTGCACAATATCTGGTTAGTTGATGGTTCAGCAGTTGAAAACTGATCTACAATATCCCTGCTAAGTAGTAGGTGATTAGAGATGTTGAACTGTGGTGAAGGTGTTGAAGTTGATTAGCACGGGTTACTTAGCAGCTGTACCTGCTAGTTTAATTATCGTACTACTGGTAACAATGCTAACGAGCTAACTAGTTTTACTGATTAGCAAGCTACGTATGGGATAGCTATATTTAACTTTGATGAAGGTGTTGAAGTTGATTAGCACGGGTTACTTAGCAGCTGTGCTTGCTAGTTTATTAGCTGTCGTACTACTGATAACATTGCTAACGAGCTAACTAGTTATACTGATTAGCAGTCATGTATGAGACAGCTATACTCAACTTTGATTTTAGTAGCTCTGCCTGATAGCATACTATTGATAACAATGCTAAGGAGCTAACTAGTTTTACTGATTACCAAGTTACGGATGAGATAGCTATATTCAACTTTGATAAAGGTGTTGAAGTTGATTAGCACGGGTTACTTAGCAGCTGTGCTTGCTAGTTTATTAGCTGTCGTACTATTGATAACATTGCTAACGAGCTAACTAGTTTCACTGATTATCAAATTACGTAGAAGCTAGCTGTATTCAGATCTATTTAAGGTGTTCGACGTTAATTAGAACAGGTACTTAGTAGCTAAGCTTGCTAGTTTACTAATCGTACTATTTCTAACAATGCTAGCAACCTAACTAGTTTTACTGATCAGCAATTACTTATAGTATACTCAACTCTAATGAAGATTGTAAAGGTATGCTTGCTACTTCACTACTACTGACTAACAATAAACACACAGTAGCAGATTACTAGTAATTTCACCAGGTTTACTAACCTAGAATTCCTGATTCCACACAAATAATTCCAACTAGGATTCGAAATTACAACTTAAGTTTGAGACATTTAAAGTTAAAGTAATGAGACTCATAATAATACCAATCGAAAACTAAACAGAATCGGTGTTTGCAGGACCGAAAGGTTTGGAAAATGGCTCCTAACGTGGACCTCAACAACAACAGCAACAGCAACAACAACAACAATAAGAACCACGAGGGCAATGGAATTCCATCCCACCAGCACCAACAACAACAGAACCGCCGTTGTTTCCGTCCGCGTCAGTTGAAAAAGATCCTACCGGGCGATCACGTGACCGTCGAGAAGAACTATCCTCGTTTCTACGAAAAATGCAGAAACCTGAAACTGCTACGCGATTTCCAGGATCGCCAGGAGGACCAGCGCGTGTCTCACTGGGCAGCCGTGGAGAACAGCTTCAACCGTCGACACAGTAGTCATTCCTTCACAAACCAGGCGGGCCAACACCCATCGACGGTAAAGGAAACCCAAAAGTCCGCAGAATTCAAATTTGGCGCCACCGGAACAATAACAAACAAGATGGCGGCCGCCGCCAGCACGCTGGAAATCAAAATGGCCGATCACTTGAATGAAATGTCGCTTCACCGAGGTTGCTGGTTGCAGGCCAAGTACCACCCTGGCCGAAAAACCGAGAATCTAGCAGAAAAGGAAGCGCCACGTGTTGTTTTCCTGCACCGGAAACGCTCGCCAACGGAAATCCGGCCGCGTTGCCAATTGGCGCGCGAAGTTCTCGCCGAATTCGAACGGGAAAAGCGAAAGCTCGAGTCGAAAAGCTCTTTTTTCACTTGGAAACTCAGTTACGATCATCTCTGCAGAAGAGTGAGCTGAAAAAGCGTCTTTCAACAGACGTTCATCCGAAAAGACTCGTCAAAGTGCCAAAAAGTTGAAACTGGAACAAAGATGGCGGCTGACGCTTTCAAAGTACGCAACAATGGATTTGAAAGCTGCTCAGAATCCCCTTTGTCGCTGTGTAAATTGACGTTCAAGAGAGATTTGCAACGATTTTTCTTTCTCTCTCTATTTGCACTGATTGCAAGTATCATGAAAGAAATGTTCGTCTGCTTTCTGTTCTCGCCGAAAAAGCCCGCGCAAATTCAAAAGCGTTCTGTTTATATTTGAAAACGTCTTTTGCACGTGATTCTATACATAATGAAGTATTTGAGTTAATCCGAATGTGTTTTAAATGTGCGCTCGTTAATATACTTCCATACTTTCTATGATTCGTTTCCACAGATCGCACTCGTTCACCTGAATACATTGTAATCGTTATCAAGTTTATTATGCTGCTGACTTTCACATCCTTAGATCATACGAACATCTATACTATTGTCTAATCTTACCCGTATTACATAACATTTAAATCGATAAAATCCCAAATGTAATCAACTTTTATTTATGCTATTGTTGTACTATTATTATTCATACGTATTGTAGACATAGCAGAATGGCGCGTCTGTTGAAGGCAGAATCAATTACCTGATCAACTGATGCAGACAGGCCTCGACTGCTTTTTCTGTTGGGACAGCGAAGACTTTCAAGGACCTCGTCAAAGTCATTTTGTAGGCTTCCCTCGCCATCCCAACCAAGGTCTTTTTGGCTTTCAGCACACAGAACCAAAGCCAGTGACGTTACACAAGCAAACAATTAAGTGTAATATATTTTTTTTTTATACAACAGTTTGGTAAATGGAGAGGAGGAAAGATTGAGAAAGAGTTGAAGTGAACCCGTTGGCACTCGGATATTGAAGAAGAAGAAACAACCACAACAGACGCTTCCGGAATTCAAGAAACTGAACAGAAACACACACACGGAAACACTGAAACTGTAGAGCATCAGCAAAAAAAAGGCCAACACTCGGGTTTGAATAACAAATCCACTAGAAACTGCCGAAAAAGAGTAAATCAAACAGAGTAACTTATAAAACACCCCAGAAAATTCATAGGAAAACCATAGATTAGATTGTGTCGGGTATTCTTTGTTTTCTCACACGTTAGCTCATCTCCAGTCTCGATGGTTTTGCATTGTTTCTCAGAGGAAAAATCACAGCACTCGCTGAAATTCATGTCCACGCGCAGGATGGCTTTTTCAATAAGAGAGGAAAACACAACGAGGAGAAAAAATATAAAAATGAAAATCAAAGGCGAGAATTTACAAAATCCCGTTGGTAAAGTACTGGAACCCGTCGTAGAGACGAGTGGTCCATGAATGAATGGAAGTCTCGACCATTTCGTTGGTTTTCTGCTGCAGACCCTCTTCGGTCAGACCCAAGTGGAAGCGACTCTTCAGCTGGGACGTCGTCGAGACACCCGCCTTGAAACACGGCAGCTGCGAACCTATCATTCAATTCAAACAAATTTAACAACAAAAGCCACAGTATTAACCCCTTCCCGGCTTATAATTCCGTGTTAAATATCAAATTCCAAGTATAAAACGACGAATTAATTACAATTTAATACAAGACAAAAACAAGTAAATGAAAATCCAACCTGATCTCATAATTTCAACGACCGACATGATCTTCTCGTGGTGTTTGCGAGCGGCCACGAGACCTTGGAGTAGAAGAATCTTAAAGTATTCGAACATGTCCGAGCCGGGTCCTCCCATCACTTCGACCAACTCCGGCGTCAGTTTGAAGGGCGAATTCTCGAAGCCCAGATTCTTCGGCGAGGTCGACAGGATGAAACCAAAGTCAATGTGGATAACGTGACCTTCGTCGTCTAGCAGGATATTGCCGTTATGTCTAGAAATATTTTTGTAAAAAATCAAAATTAAATACGGTATAAAAGTGAAAAACAGGAAAAAATAAACTAAAACCAATTAAAATACAAAAACCAAATTGATTGAATTAATGAGAAAAAAAACAGCCAATCAAAATAATGAAGTAAACATAGTACTACCCTCACCGAGGAATAGTTTGTCTCCATTGCTTTCTTTTCTGCACCACAGTACAGTACTTACGTAGCTATAATTCAGTTTTGTGTTCGCTATTTTAAACTCTCTCGCAGTAGTTAGTTTTAGGTAACCTGGTTTTGTCTGCCGTACTTTAGATCCCATTTAAATAATGTCCAGTGAATGAATTGTCTTTGTTGTTTGCTATGNATGCGTTTTCAAAGTAACAAAAGTACATAAGGACCGCGATGGATACCAAGTCACCTTGCGGGAAACTTACCGATCCTTGACTTGAATTAAGTAGCAGACGAGACTGTAGGCAGCACAGCTCTGCACAAAATTGCGCTGCGCCGTCAGGAAAGCCTCCGAATTGGTGGGTCCGAACTCGCGCAGGAAGTACTGCAGCAGCGACATGCGGCTGTGCTTCTTCACCTGATGCAGCGAGACCGTGTTGATGATCGGCTCGATCATTCCCGAATCATCAGACAGTACCAGGATCCTACAGTCGGGATAAACAGGCCATTCAAACCATTTGACAAACTCGGATCATTCTTTCCCCAGCGATATGCTGTGATTAGCTAATGAGATGCATCGAGGAAAAGTTGACCCGGACGAGTGTTTTGACATCACTATACTTGTAGCATAGTTAGATGGAATAGATGGGCTATACGGCATATACTAGATTCATTCCAATACATAAATCTAGTATTCCATAGGTTATAGTACGTATATGGTATGGAGTATAGTTAGCTATCTGGCTAGCTGCTATTACCTATAAGGACGGACCCAGAGAGGCACGCGCTCCACTTCCCATATCTTATGGAGCGTGTGCAGCAGCTGATAGGCCATCAGCTCCTGACGCAGGTCATCACCGCACTTGACGATGGCAGGCAGGAGTCTCCAGTTGCTCAAGTGTCCATAGGGCGAGGATTCGCGTATCCGACGCACCTTCTCCTCCCAGGGTTCCTTGAGAGCCGCCGCCGAGGGATCTTCCGGATCCCGCTGGAAGCTTTTCGTCGGCGCGTTGAGACTCTCGGTCAAGCGGCGTCGGATGTCTGCCGCTTGGACGAATACGGGCTCCCTGTCCCTGGAATCCGACGACTCGATGCTCATCTGAGATATAGTGTCGCCCCTTTCCTAATACACAAACCCGAAAAATGACAAAAATCACGCGTTAATTTCACTAATGAATGAATCAACACTTTTTCGTTAACGAGTTGTCACTTCCACGACCACAAATACAAACCTATGAACCAAATAAACCCGAATTCTAGCTGATAATAGAAAATGGCGATCCGATACTGAACATATCGTTTTATATAATTTATATTAAGAAAAAATTAAGGCGACCAGTACCTTGAGTGCGTTTCGCAAATGGAGGTACTGCTGTGATATTTCGTCGTCTTCCTGAGACCAGGCATCGCTCAGGTCATCGTAGACAGGATACGAGGGTACCGGTAACGACGGGTTCAATTCTGCACATGCAAAATTGACAAAATTTAGCACAGAATTCCTATATAGTAATGTCGATTGTAATTACCAATCACACAGCAAATGAAGAAATAATAATAAAGTAATAGTATAACTTAAATGAACCTCGAATTAGGACTGATAAATGCTAATTTCATTAATAATTACAATTAATTAATATTGATTAAAAAAATACGAAAAAGGTTAGCTACCAAAGGTGATTAAAGTTTATTCGAGCCTGAATTGGAAAGAGTTTTCACCTGGAAGAGCGGTGCACGTAGCCGAGTGCGACATGGTCTCCCCGAAATGTTTATCGACAAGATTCTCTTCCGAGCGAGTGTGACGCAGAGACGACGTCGAGCTGAGCCTCGAGGGAACGGAGCAAGTCTGTAAAAAAAAAACAACAACAACAACATCCAATCCGTTTCAATTAGCCATTCGACGCCCAGAAAAGTCGTCTCCTCTATCATCTCGGTTTCTACCTCTACGTTGTCGACGTCGAGCACTTCGACGTAGACCAGATAAGGCGCTTTATCTTTGGAGTTGAGGACGACGGCAAATTCCGGAGGGATTCGCACTACCAAATGGGGCGTGTGAGAGTGAATGGGAAGCCAAACGCGCGCCGGAAGATTGAGATTCAACGTCCGTAGTTCGGCCACTAGGCGACTCGTCTTCTCCTCTTTGCTTTGCTGAGCTCCCAGTCGTTTGCCAATGTTGATCAGAGCCTGCAATTCAAATTTGAAACTTTAATTAAATTCCAACTCAAAATTAGTTTTACATTTACATCCAAAATCGCCGCTATTGTCAAATCAAACTTAAATAGCCGTTAAGTTTAATTAACCCATCAAGTTTACCTTTATAAATTCTAGCTGCGGTGCAAGTCTGGGTGCGTTACAGGTGCACACCATTTTACGACTAGTGACAAAGTCATGCGTGTGGCTATCAAAGCACAGACAGCCGTTATCGAAAGCCCGGCCGGAGTTGATGTCGCCCAGGTAGCTCTTAGTGCTGCCGCTGGAAGGCGTGCGGCGGTGGCCCGGCCGGAAGAGTCCGGTTGCGTCGCTGCGGGAGCGCTGGTGCGTCTTCCTCACATCCAGGCATCTATCAAAACAATAATTAACAATTACAATGATAATAATTTTGATTTTAGTAATATAATAATAAATATTAATGTAGCTAATAATAATAATATATAATAACGTACTCGACTGCAAGTTTTACGTTACAGGGATCTTTTTAATTAAAAACTGGGAAAAATAATTAATCACACCCAATTAAATTTGTACCGTCTTAAAAATTAAGGCAGTAAGATTTATTTGTACATGGAGTATACTAAATAGATTATATTAAGTTGTCCAATCAAAACAAACTTCTATCTATCTATGTATCTATCTATCTATCTATCAATTTATGTAACTATCTACATATCTATGCCATCTTGTATGCTCTGCTATCCAATCACAAGTCAAGTTAAGTTATCTCTGTTCGGATGCTAAACTAAACTAAGCATAAGCTAAGCATACTAGCACTACAACCAGTACTTACAATATTAAGATTAACCAATTAAAATTACTGGAAAAAACACTTTAAATTAACATAACAAATAAAATAGATTACAGCATAATAATTATAATAAATAAGATAAGTGCTAGCACAATTCTAAGCACATTACGTGATATTAAAGCCTACCTTTCACAGCACAGCAATAAGGAACTACTGTGGGAAGGCTGGATTATTACTAGCCCAGTCAACAACCCCGTTTCCTCTATCTCGCTTCACGTGCTAAATTGACTCGCATACTTATAACAACACACCAATACCAATATAATGAATAATAATAATACATATAATAATAAAAGTGCTAGCATAGACCTAGGACTACATTATATATATTACGCTTTGGGTAGCAAACGGTGATCCCGCGCTTCCTCCTCCTCCTGGGCCGGTAGGCAAGGCGTAGCTTCGACGCGTACTTCCTTATGTTTGGTCCTCGAGTGCGGCTTGCTCCTCAGGCCGGCCGTTTTAGGTCTCAGCTCGTCGGAGAGGATCAAGTTCTTGAGCTTGGTGCCGTGCGATTTCTTCTGCGTCGGTAGCGAGGCGTCCGACGAGTAGGCGTCCAACAGCCAGGCGCACTGCAGCGAGAAATCCACCGAACTGCGGCACCGGTGCACCAGGTACGGGTGCAACACCTCGGCCAGATCGTGCATGTGGATGTACATGTTGACCAGCTGCTGCAGGTAGAAATCCACCTCTGCATCGGGAAAACTGAACATCTTATTCCCGATGTACGTCTGCACTCCCGGCTCTTTGGCGTTGAACAGATAGCTGATGGCGTAGGTCACGTCAAAGAGTTTCGACTCGAACCAGCGCAGCAGCCACGACTGTCTTCCGGTGCCATCTTGACTCTGTTCCTCCTCGGAGGCGGCTTCACTCCGCCGGGGTAGGACCGACAGTTCCGACTCTTCCGACTCGAAACTCTTGGTCTCCTCGAACTGCATGTCGTCGTCGAGGAATTCCTCGCTCTGCGCTGACCGTGCCAGGGAGATGCCCGAATCGTCGGAACCCAAACTCGACTGGTCAAAGCTGTTGATGGACGACGAGATGATAATCAGCGACTTGTCGACTTTGCGGAGAACGGGACTCGTTGAAGCTGAAGCCGGAGATGAGCCCGACAGCTGGAGGACCGGTTCTGCGCGACCGCAAATAAGTCCGGATCTATTTGAATTCATTAAAACAGGAAAACGATTAGTTAAAAATTGTCCTCTGGGTTATAATCATAGCTGAGTAGTTTTCAATATTTAATGTCTTAATATCAATGCCACCATTTTTATATCAATTTATAAAATCAGTTTTAATGTATTGAATCAAACTAAATAATTTAATTTAAGTTAATGTTGTTAACCGAATACATGAAATAAAAATAATGAAGTAAGAACGATATGTCTGTGTTTTAAAGATAATATTTCTAAGCTCAATTAGAAACCAGGTTAATTGGACATAAAAGTTGAAGGTTAATTAACCGTTAGTTGCTTGAAGTCATTCATATAAATCAATCTTGTCATATTCATACAATATCGAAATTAAGTTCAATGCTAATATTTTTAAAGACAATGATAACTAATTGAATGATAATCAAGGTTATTATAATCGTAATGATAGTATCTTCGTTAAATTTATGTGATTAATTTTCATTCGGTTCATCTTATATTATCCTTATGTTATTTTCCAATACTATAATGTAATTTAAATATTTACGCCTAATATTTTATTTTATTTAAAGAAACTTAAATTCAGGTCATCTATTCTCATAAGGATTTCCGTCATCTTTTTTTTTTAACGAAAAGCCAAGGAAACCATCAAATCACCTTCTGGGTTCGCGTAATTTGAATAGATTATTGGTCGATTCCAAGGATACACACAGATTGGGTTTGAGCGGCGGATGTGTGAGGACAGTGCGGTCGTTTGTTCTACTTTCCAGCGCGCTGCCCAGGGCGTTTCCGGCGTCCGTCTCCAGCTCCGGAATCTTCTGAAGCGCCGAGTCGAGACTGCGATTCCGCTGATGACGAGATCTGTTTGTTTTAGACAAACCAAAACGTTATTTCCTATTTTAAAAATTCAATTAAAAAAAATAGCTAAATATCAAACTGAAATAAAAAAAACGGCTGTTTTAAGGACGAAAGAGAGAGAGAAAAAAAAGTGGTAAAAGGGGAACAGCTATTTGTGGAACAGCCACATGTGCGCCCATGCTGTGCTCTTTCCCGAGATTTAACATGGTTGCAAAGGACGTATTTCACTCAATTTTGGGGCCAACCCTGCGCCCAAATGTTCTCCAAGAGTGAAATTCTTTTGCTTGTAACCCAGCGAGGGCTGCGCTTTTTTCACCATTAAAAAAAAATAAAAAAAATAAATAAATATAATCTAAAATAATAATAATAAATTACCAAAATTCAAAACTATAAAAAAAAATTGCGAGTTAAACCATTATTAATTTAAAATTCAACTAAATTAAGTTTAACCAACAGATTACTTTAAAGAAAATAAATTAATAAAGAGGAATTTCAATTTTATTTTTTTGAAATATGGACTCTCACGTGTGTGGTTGTATTGTGGCCGACAGTGGCGGTAGAATAATGCCCATAGACCGAAAATCCAGACTGAGGTTGCGTTGATGTCCGAATCTGACGGGATTGGATCCTAGTGCCGGGCTGGCGTTCACAAGTCCCGCGGAATCCATTGCGCTGCCACCGAGGAAGCTGAGGGGGAAAAAAATAACATTAATAATAATAACAATAATGAAATAAACCAATACTTCAGCCGAAATGCAATTAAGTTAAATTCAAGCCATAATTAAATCAATCTCAAACACAGAGATGTCAAAAGTTTGAGCCAATTAAGCACGCGCCCACGCCACCGCACGTCTCGACAATCAACAGCTGGGAATATGAAATAAGAAAAAAGAAACTAAAATTCCCATTCCAGGGCGTTTGGCGTTTATATTGTTCTCGTTAGAACCTGAAAATCCTCTCCGATGACGTCAGCCCGACTCGCATTTCTCCACACAAGCAAGGACCCCACGAATGGAGCGAAATGGCAAACCCACTTGCCAAATTACCTCATTTCTGGCCAACAGTAAATCACCTCGAATAACCGGAACTGCTAAATGCGACCGAAAAATTCTTCTCAAATATCTCCTCTAACGAAGTCCCGTATATTTAAATATTTTACTCCAATAATTTAATTTGTTAAATAAATAAAATTAAATTAAATAAATTTGAACTTTAAAGATTTTACCCCAATAAATAATAATGACGGTTTATTAAACAATTAGAGCTATTATGATTATAACAGTGAGATTATTGTATTGGTCACAAACGTGATATTAAAGATCAATAGATGGAATTATAACTTATAAGTAAGGCAAACAAAAAGGTGTCATGGTTATTTTTTGGTAAACCGGAGTTCTCCCACTTGCTGATTTTAACATTTCATTTTTTTGTCTTTTTTCTTACAATAACACAACACAATCCAAATCAAGCGGCTGGCAAACCGCGACCCTATTTCACAAATGTCGCACTTTCACATACTCTGAAACACAATCTTCTTTAATATTATTTTTACCTTAAGTTTAATCAACCAATCAAATCTTGTAATGCCCAACTTAAAAATCAACTAAATTTTTATGCCCATCAACTGTAGGGCAGATGGTAACTATTAACAATTACGCAATAATAATAATAATGATAATTAAATAACAAATTGAGTTTGGCCGAAAAAATACAATATAATGTTGAATTCCTTCCATTCGAAACGCGTCAAGGAAGTGGGAGCGCAACATTTCCCATCCACAGCTACAAGATAGCCCCTCGGGGAGGGTTAAGAATTCCAGCAGCAAGATGACCTTGACGTCTCATCCCAGATGACCTTGCCACTTTTCTCAAACATTTCATTCATTCAAGAGAACCTCAACCACATCGTCGACGTCCGCGAATCTCTGACATAACATCACGTGGACATGGGCCCGAAAAACATTAATTCCCAAATTAATTAAATTAAACTAAAGTCCAAAATCATAAATACAATCAACGAAGAGAATCGCGCAAATAAAATAATACATTCGAAATTTCACAGATTCAAACTAAGTCAGAAAAAAAATCCAAAAATAAACCGACACGTGAGAAAATAGGACCCCTGTAATTACGTTGGTCACTTCCCAACTGAAGCACGTAAATAGCCAGCCCCAACCCAACCAAAATCGGGCCAGTCTGTTGATGAATTGACCGATTTTCCACGGTTCGACGTCGTCGTCAAACATACTCTTCATCTACATTCTCACACATGATGAAAAGAAAACACGACAGATAAATAAACAGACAAATCAATAAACAAGACGAGTAAACGAAACGAGAAAGGTCTGCCGAGAGTTGAACAGGAAACATTCTTCGTGATGGGCACAAGGGGCCAACTTAATTGCCAACATCCGCGGAAAACGACTCGACATTCCCACGCTTTTATTCAACTTAAACATCAAACTCGTGTAATATCAAATTTCCCATAGTGATGTCAAGTGACTCGACTTGTCGACTGGGAATCGATTTTAGAGTCGACTCGACTCGATCTTTCGCGTTAAGTGATTCGACCCGACTTGCTCACCTCGAGATTTGACTCGACTTGTCGACTCCAGTCGCCTCGTTGACTCAAATCGACTCGGTGTTTTGCGTTAAATGACGATTCAATTCAACATTTTTCAAATCGGGTTAGTCGACTAGAGATTTGACTCAGCTTGTCGACTCAATTCGGCCTCATTGACTCAAATTGACTCGGGTGTTTTGCATTCAATGACGACTCGACTCATTGTAAATCGGGTTAGTCGGCTTAAGATCTGACTCGCTCGACTTTTGACTCGTTCCAACTGGACTCAACTCGACAGGGACGTCGACCAAGTCGAGTCGTTGCCATCACTACTTTCCCAATCTTTGGTAACGAAATGAAAACCAGCAAGGGCTTTCAATGAGTGCTACACTAGACCAAACACGTATTCAAAAAGTCCTCGACCCGATTTCCGCTTCGACGGACTTGGCTTTAGCCACACGCTTAAAAAAAAAAACTATATAATCACAAGGCCAGAATTTATCCATTTTCCCTTTTTTCGGTTATTCTTAGGCACGTTTCATTACGGGAGCCTCGACAAAGGTCAAATGCAAATGCAACTTGTTAACATTCAGACGGCGTTTTAAAACAACAACAATCTACCAATCCATTTGAAGAGACTTTTGTCAATTAACTTACCTTCAGTGAGAAAACGACTTGAGATTCTTCAGACAAACTCCCATTAGAAATCCATCAGTTTGACTTGACGAGCTGAGCAGACACTCGTATAGCAACACAGTGCAGACGATATTTATTTAATAAAACCAGCGACGCCCTATTCAGCACTTAAGTTACGTCGGCGGGTACAACTCGCTCTTGACAACGAGAATCGATACTCAAAAACACGACTAAAACGTTCCTCCCCAGTTAATTTCAACAGATCTCTAGTTTTAAGCGAAAATTCCAAAACCCAGACGTCCACTAACAAGGTCACGTTGAGCCAGGCAGTGATAAGTTATTCAAATGCCAAATTCGTTGTGTGTGTTTGTTTACTTCTTTTAACGAAAAAATGGGGGAGAAAAACGATGTTGGCAGCCGAGATTTCGTTTCGAAATGAATGAGAATGGGGGAAAAAATGGCGAATTATTTTCTTGAGAAAAATCTAACACATTGACCGGCGTTTGCCCAGGCCAAAGACAGCCGGGTACTAGTACTCTCGATCCGGTGCGCTAGAACTGAATGCCTCAACTGGGTTGAAAGGCACCCGAGTCGAGTTTATGTCTTTTAGAACCAACAAAAGCCACGCCCTGGGCCAAACTGGCACGCATCACGTGCCATTTTAGCCCGGGTCGCCACCTAGCGGACTAATCCACAACTACGGTAGATGATGTTTCGAACGACCGATCCTAGAACCGCGTTCCCATCTTTATCGTGATATCTTTACAAGCCGTAATCTAAAATTAAAAGTTACAATTTTAGTTACTTATTGATGCATTACATTACTCGTTAGTCTAATTGCTATTAAACTTGAATCATTAGTTTGAAATCAAAAATATGAACTTGTACAAATCAGATTAACGTAAATTATTTCAAAATTAATCTCGACGTCCAATATATTTGTTGTATTTTAACTTTACGCAACAAAATTCCACAAACCGAAATTTCTCTCCGCTTCTCGAGAATTGCCTTTTTTTGTGCCTTCTAACGTGCATTCCTCGACGGAAAAGTTGTTAGTGAAAACACTGAGGTGAGATGCATACGTCAGGCTTCTTTTTAAATGAAAAACAGACCCTCCTTTAAATATTTAAATTAAAAAAGGGAACCCGCGCCAAATTGGCTCGGTTTGACAAACACTCGAGTCAAATCAAGTCTTAGCGAATTTCGTTTCCCTTTTGGCCTGAAAAACGCGGAA
>JAIQCU010001854.1:0-15539 GCA_022114935.1 Leptestheria dahalacensis
ATCGATTTTTTCGAGAGCTCGATCAAAACACGTGTTGCCTGTTGGCTGAACCCTATATTTTTCACCTTAATTCAGTTATGTTGAATTTTTAAAGGTTAAGTTTAACTCGTTCGTAATATAAATTGAATTTCAATTCATTGCTCGTTTAAACTACTCGTTGCTTAGTGATGCCAGGACTGGTGCCGTCCGCCTTGCGACCTTCTCTCCCGCTCAACATCGTTCCGGAAATGTACGGACTACCGCTGCAGGTCTCCCCAGCGGCTAAGCTAGGCTCGCCCATGGCCGCCGTGTCTCCGTCGGCCAAAGCAGCTGCCAATCTGTCGTCGGCCGGACCAGTCAAGCTGGGAGGAGCCCGACAGCAGGGACACGGACAGTCCGGACGTGTTAAGCAATTGCCCACTTGGATGGACGCACCTGACGATCTGTACTTCAACGCCAACCAAGCTACGAAGTAAGCCGAAACCACAAAGTACATTCAGTTTTGTTTAAAGATAATTTCAATTAAGCTTAAAGTTACGTTCAAAAAAGCAAAATAGTTAACCGGTCATAAGAATTGATTTTAACATTGATTTGTAAATTTGGTTATTTGCAGAAAACACCGCCGGCAGTTAACGACGCAGGAGCTCCGCCGCGCTGCTCGCAAGCCATGGCGTCCGTTAAAAGTCTCCTTTTAAGCGGTGAAAGTACGGCAAGGGGTTCTTTGTCTCTTTTTCACATTATGCGTCGATGATATTCGGTTCTTTAGCCTGGAGTTTCGTCTGGAACTCGACGATGATGGCACTCTTATCGTTTCCTTCTTTCTGTAACCTTTCTGTGCGCAATTATTGTATGCTCTTTATGACCAAATATACCGTATTACTCCAGGTAGATATAATCTGAATTAGCTTACTAATAGTAATTATTGACAGGTAAATGACTAGCTAAATTCACGGTAATATTACTCCTAAACCTAAAATTGACTGCACAGATAACGAGAACCTCGTCTGTGATGCGATTAAGTTAATGGTTAATATTAGCTTTATCCGGTATGCTAACCGTAATAATTTATGATATTCGAGTTTGAACAGACGGTGATACAGTTCAGAAAAACATCGAAATGTGTTCTGCACCAGGATTTCTGCTGTTGTCGCACCTGCCAAACGTCAACGTTTTCCCCCTTAGCCTCAGTCAAACATACATTACGTCATCGTAATAAAAACGGGCATCGGTTTAAAAGTTAATTCCACACCTTATTACGGATAATTGTAATTACAGATAACCATTAATGAATGGAACCAATCAAATTAAATACTGATTACCATTATAATGAAATGCAACTTAAGCACAGTGTAACCCCGTAACCCCTTCCTGTAATCCTGTAATTCAACACGTATAAGACGTCTTGATAGCCAATTGACGCTCCTTTGAACCGAGTCTGGGCCGAGATGAACATGATCGGACGCGTCTTAATGTTTCGCCGAGTCAAGACTTCTCACATTGCCCCAGAGCAAGGTTCCCAGTGGTGAGCGGGTTTCGGTGTGCAACAACGAACCTGACGTAGTAGTTTGTAAGTAGTTTGACAATAATTTACCTTAAAAAATTTAAATACTATAACCTAATACGGTTCGCTGTAACCGTAATAAATGAACACATCTTTTAACGATAAAAGATCGACAGGAGAACAAAGAGGACTGAAAAACGCTAGCCATCGCAACAGTGGAACCGCTGCTATACAAATACAGTCCTAGGAGTCCCTAGTATGTAATACCTAGCGACTTGACTCAGCTCAAGATCCTGCAAGTTGACTCACACGACTCGCCTTTGGAATTCGACTCGATTCTTTGTTCAGCAAATCATTAAATCCGACTCGATCGGCTTGGACATCAGGTCGAGTCAAGTCGAGTCGTTGACATCACTACGAATTGGTTAATCGAATGAATGAATCGTCCGATCAGAATGAAATCAGGGCCGTTTAATCTACAGAAGGGTAAAACATCATAACTGAAGTGTAAAGGGTAAAAGAGCGATTATATCTGAACTTTAGTTCAAACAATGGGTTACATGTGATACAACCAACGTGAAGCAAAATCAAACCGGGAATTGGTTTAGAAAGATGGATTTATATTGTAGAAAGAAGAGAGGGAAAGAAGGAAGGAAGCTGGGAATGAACGGTGAATGAATGAATGGATGCGTGAAAGGATGAAGGAAGAAAGGAAGAAATAAAGAATTGAATGAAGGGAGAGGGAAGGAAGGAAGGAAAGAAGGAAGGAACGAAGGGATGAAGGAAGGAATGGATGAAGGAAGGAACGGATGAAGGGAGAGGGAAGGAAGGAAAGAAGGAAGGAACGAAGGAAGGAACGAAGTAATGAAGGAAGGAACGGATGAAGGGAGGAAGGACGGAAGGAATGGATGAAGGGAGGACGGGAGGACGGGAGGAAGGGTGAAGGGAGGGATGAAGGAAGGAAGAAAGCAAAAATGAAGGAATGAAGAAATGAAGGATTAGATGAAGGGAAAAATGAAGGAATGGATGAAGGAAGGAAGGACAGAGGGAATGGATGAAGGAAGGAATGAAATGAGTATTGTATCGATTACATCGCTGTGAAGAATTCGTGATGAATCGAGCAATCCTGTTTACAATTAGGGAACATAATCAAAAAGGAAAAGAAGAAACAGAATGAAAAAGCAAGTTCTCAGCAGGAGCTTTCTACAATGACAAGTAGGCCATCTAGCGCCCAATTAGAGAAAAACCGTATATTTTGGGATTTCACCATAAATTGCCGCCTTGCAAAAAGCAGAAATTCGAATAAAAAAAACAACAAAAGGTCAACATAAAAGACCGAATATTAACGGAGACAACTCAGAAAAACCTCAACATTCTCCCATTTTTTCTTTAACTTTAAAGGCATTTTTCTTACATGAGGTTTAATTTATATCCCATCGGCCATAGACTTTTAAAGAGCCCAGTCTTTCGCCTTTCCATTGTTTTTGGTTTGAAATCTGCAGCTCAAGCCGTTCGCCCGCTAGACGCGACAGAAGAGACCTGACTTTACTGTCCAACTCGCAGGTTGGAAAGTAACGTCCGACCGGATTTGAATTTGACTCGCCGCAGGGTGTGATGATAAAATCAGCGAAACAGAGGCTGTGCTCCTTCATTCGGCTGCTGAACGCGGCCTCCGGCGTTGGTTCCTCTGTTGCTGTGGCTTACGACCTTGACCTCGAATGACCTGACACAAAGGAAACTGCGATGATGACCTGGCGTCAGTGGTTAATGTTGCTATGCATTTTCACGCTTTATCTGCTGCTCGGCGGCGCTGTTTTCATGGCCTTTGAGGCGCCGGTCGAGGACGACAGGAGACAACAACTTAAACACCTCAAAACACGAGTCTTCGGTAATCGTTTACATCATTTTTCAACACCATGAAACTTACACATTTGGGATATGGAAACATTGTTTCCTTTTTGAAAATAAAAACTAACAAGTTGAACACTTAGAATAGTAACTGATTTGTCCAATAGAATTGAAACAGTACAGTGTTGACAGATGTGTTGATCCAGTTATGAAACCTGTACAATTTGCCTAACTACTGTAATGTGTAAAACATTTGAATCATATTCTAAGTAGAAGGTCGTCGTGTAGGTGGTTAGACGAAAGGAGAATCCGGATCTCTGTTTGAAATGTTAGTTTAGTTTTACCGCTGCGGTTTCAAACCTGTGGTGTCGTTTCCTACGCGGTTTTCCAAGAGCCTGCTGCGGTTTAGCACGTTTTCCTATTCGGGAAAAGAAAACCTGCAAATAAATAAAATTTCCAGTAAGATTAGAACTCACGCGTCTCCATAGATTGATAAGTTACGGCTGCTTTCATTAACCAAACAGGAAAAAAAAAGCGCAAGATCAAAACAGATTACAATTTGACAAACAGCAGTTTTTATTGCGCTTGTTTTTAAGGTTAATCTTTAAAATCCTAGAAACGGGGAATCCGGGACGTCTTGCTGGGTAAAAGTTGATTGCTTACTGCTCCTATGCTTTCAAAGGTATAGCTGCCAAAAAAATACTGAGAGCAGGTCTAACAGTACTTAATGTGATCCTAAAGTTTCGTTGGAATCGGTTCGTTAGTTTAGCCGAAATAAAATCCTGAAGTTTAGAAGTTACAGTAATGATCCGTCATTCACTGTACGTTACTATAGTTTGGTGTTGAAGATCTTCTTGTGATAATGCCATTGTATAACGAATGGAACATTGTGTGTCGCTTGATGTTATTCTGATCGTTGTCATTCTGTAATCTCTTGGTTGATAAAGATGTCCTGCTGCGATCTAACGAGACGAGCGCCGATCACGTGTCCGCGCGGATGCAAGTCTGGGACCAAGTGGCTGATTTCTTCGGCCAGCCCTTCTTGAAGGAGACCGGCAAAGACATACCCAGAAGATGGACCTTCTTCAATAGCTTCTTCGTCGCCTTTACCGCCACCAGTACTATAGGTATACTTACAGATATGAAGCAATAACTACCTCGTTACACCGGGTTGATTAGTTATTTAATTGTCAGTATTTTGGTTAGTTATTCAGCCAGTTGGTTGTCTAGATTAAAGGTTGTCTAGGTTATTTTGAACTTTTTAAAGGTAAAATTTGATAAATTGCAGTACTATTGCATGCAGTTTATTTGAGCAAATTTTTAATAGGTAGATAGATAGGTGGGCATGTAGATAGATTGATAGATAGATAGACCGGTAGGCAGATCGATAGATAGAGAAATAGACAGAAGAACAGATAGATAAGTGGGCATGTAGATAGATTGAGAGGTAGAGAAATAGACTGAAGGACAGATAGATAGGTGGGCATGTAGATAGATTGATAGATAGATAAACGGGTAGGCAGATCCATAGAAGATAGACACAAGGAACAGATAGTTAGACAGAGACCGACAAACAGAAAGATTGATAGATACGTAGATTAGATACATAGATAGACAGACAGATAGAGAGACAGACCAGCAGATAGATATAGATAGATAATAGACAGATAGACGGACAGACATATAGATAGTAAAATAGATAATCTGTTCTTGATAAGTTTGTGATTATAACACTTAAGTATCGTGGTTCGATTTGCTCCAATAATGGTACAATACAGAGTGCCAATAATTAAGTTAAATCGAAAAAGGCGTACCTTTATTTATTGCTCATTCGAAGGATCTCTGTTTTTGAATTCTTAATAATATTTAACACGTTTGATTATTCGGTTTATAAGTAAAGTATTTCTTCCCTGTCACGAGGTAATAGGATTCCTTCGTTAAGAATATAAGTTTTACTAAAAAGCCCTCTCTTCACTTCTGACATCTGAATGGAGACGTCAATCGAGTGCGTTGAAGGCAGTTTAATGAGACTTGAATTCTCGCACACGCTTTTCTCTTGGAAGCGAAAATTGAAACGTCTTCGTAATGTTTTGTTTTTTACGTCAACTCCCGTCTTTTGAAATAGGTGGGTAGCTGGGTAAACAGGTGAACAGTTAGGTCAATAAATAGATTGACGGGTAGACGAATTAATCAGCTGATATAGGGAGGTAGACCAACAGGCAGATAATCGAATAAACAGATCGACAGACGGATGGATAGATCGATGAATAGATAGATAGGTAGACAGGTCAGAGGCAGACAACCAGATAGACAGTTAGACAGATGGATGGTGGGTGGATGGATGGATGAGCGGATAGACAGATGGATAGACAGGTAGGTAGATAGATAGATAGACAGACAGACAGATCGATGGATAGATAGATAGACAGGTAGAGGCAGACAACCAGATAGACATTAGACAGATAGATGATGGGGTGGATGGATGGATGGGCGGATAGACAGGTAGATAGATTGACAGGCAGACAGGTAGGTAGATAGATAGATAGATAGACAGACAGACAGACAGATAGACAGACAGATAGATAGATAGACAGACATATAGATAGATAGACAGACAGATAGAGAGGTAGACAGGCAGACATATAGATGGATAGACAGGTAGATGTACGTAGATGAGCAGGTAGAGGGAAAGACAGGTATTGAGATAGACAGTTAGGTAGATAGGCAGATAGGCAGAATGACAGACAAATATTTTCACGATTGTCCTCGGGTATAACCTGTCAGTTATATTGCATGCGTGATTATTTGTTTGCTAATTTTACCCACGTTTTCGTGTATGAAAGGCTACGGTCACCTGGCGCCCTCGTCAAGCAGCGGTCGTTTGTTTTGCATCGCCTTCGCCCTGATAGGAATCCCGCTGAACGGTATTCTACTGGCCACTCTCGGCGATTACTTCGGTGCCAAAGTATGTTGAAAAAGGGTTTCTACTTTCTAAACTCAACAAAAAGAGGCATTCAAATAAGTAATTAAATTATTCATCAGAGTAAGTTAACTTTAGATTTTAGACATTCAGTTAATTATATTTAAAGTTTATAGGATAAGTAAATAAAGTTGGACCAATGAACCAAAGACGGTAGTTTTGGGACCAATGGCGTTACTTTAGGGGCGGAGCTTTGGTTGAATCGTTTCTGAATTTGTTTTTATGTAGACAATAAATAGGCGCGTAACTACACGACATAAACACAAAGTACAAACTACAAAGTTCTTGTCATATGATGGGATTCGTGAAATGACCTCTAATTTTACGGTTCCAGTTAGTAAGGAGATCGAGGGCCCGAGCCAAACGTGCCAAACACTGCGGGACTCGTCTGGTCATCCTGGTTGACGTGTGCCTCTACTTGATTCCCGGTCTGGTAGCGTTTCTGGCACTACCAGCTGCGTTATTTTCGTGCCTTGAAGGATGGAGTTACTTGGATGCCTTCTACTACGCCTTTGTCAGTCTCACCACCATCGGGTTTGGAGACCTCGTCGCAGGTCAGATAATGGAAGTTGGTATCAGTTACCATGCGCATATCAAAAGAATAGCAATAATAACTTCTGGCAATTTCAAGCGAACACCAAGATGACGGGTCACATTATAAGGCTTCGTTGTTTCTAGGTCACATCCCGGGAAGGTGGCTGTGGATGTATCATATCTTCCTCGTTATTTGGATCATGTTCGGCCTGGGTTACTTAGTCATGGTCATCAACATCATCGCCAAAGGTCTCAAATCTCGACCAGTAGTTTCTTTGGAGAGAAAAATGGCTGCCCGTCTTCGTGTTACTCGAGCGAGACTGGCCAGAGAAGGTGTTGGACTGCGGAAACTTGTCAACGAGTTGGCTGTTCTTCAGGTCAAGGTAAAAACGCACCTCCATGGTAAGCCAGATTTATACATCCGCGATAACGTCGTTTCGTTAATTTTCATAATGAAACAGCCCGTGTACCGAACAGAAGCTAGGGACCTGAAGCGAACTGGCAGCCAACCTTTCTTGTCTGAAGAAGATACGTACAGGAGCCAAAAGAATCTTCAGAACGCAGAAGTGACTCATCAAATACCGCGACATTTATCAGATACTGTGCTGAATGACATTGACCGTAGCGCCACTTTTAAGGAATTTGATCCTCTCAGCAGAAGACCGAGTCAGCGCACAGTGCATGTAATTCAACAATTAACCTTCTTGAACATTAGCGATTATTAATGGATAATAATAATAAATATTTTTTCCCCTAGACTGTTAATCTCAGCGAGAAAGCGACCGATCCAATCGAGCTCCTGGCACGCCTGGCCGACGTCCTCTGCGAGGAAGCGGCCAAAACAGACGACTTCTCTCATCAAGAGGAACAGCCGACTGATCTCAGTACTGATGATACTGACGATGAAACGACGTCCAGTATCCTCCGCATGGACGACGGTCTGGTGGAATCGCTTGCAGACGACAAGTCAAGCCTGGCCCATTGCACGATGGACATTCTGAGTGACGACGAGGCGGATGGTGCCTTGGTTCGCAGAGCCGGTCGAAGTCGGATGCTGTCGCTCAACCCGAATCCCGACGAAGGCCGCCCTGAAAGAGAGCGCAGAACCTCTGTAGCCGAGCTGTACAGATTACTCAAAGAAGTGAAACTGTCGCGGGAGAACAGCAATGCCTGCTAGTGTGATTTTAGCTAACGAGCGTGACGCCTTGACTTTTTGTTTTATCGGCGAAGATAACTTGAAGTTCCTAGAGGAAAAAAAATTCTTTAACGTGGTCTTCTTATGCAGGACTTTGTTGTACAACTTTAGAAAAGTGAATTTCATTCAAGTTATGAAGAAAAACTACAAATATTCCTTATTTTGCGTAACAGAACAATATTTTATTCTTGTGTTTCTTTTTCTTACATCTGTTTATTTATTTATTTATTTCTTATGATTCAACCCCGCGCTGGTCTCGCGTGTTTTTGACTTTTTTTTTAACAAGTCCACCGTGCCCTCCCCTCCCCTTTAGTCTTTCTAAGGACGAAAACATGAGGAAAAACTGAAAAGATGATAATAACAGGGAACAAAACATTTCGGAACCGATGTGTCACAGTCCTTGGTAGTATTCACTGCGGTCAACAGTTGTTTTTGGGGAGGAGTTTTAGTTCAGATCTCTGTCTTCCAGGTAGCGATATTCGAAGGTGAAGCCCTCCTTTTTGCGCTGGCCCCATTTCTCGTAGTCAAAGTAAATGTAGGTGCCCTGCAGACAAACATGAAACAGAATTAGAAGGCCATGCCAGCTAAAGTAATCTACAAAAACACGCTACAGGTATTCCTTAACTTGGTATGGTTAAATGATACTGAAAAGAATTCCCCGTGCCAATACCAATGAATGATAGTCCAGTGGATAATAACCGGTACATAATCGCACCACCAAACATTGCAATGAGGAGTTAACCGACGTTTAACTTCTACCGTCAATAGTAAACTACAACCAATGTGCAGATACTGTGAAAATTCATTCTAATAACTCGCTGTACAAATTTCTTTAAATATCCGTTCAACGACATTATATGTGCTGTTTCGTGTCATCTGGAATAGATAACGTGAAGTTTAAAACTACTTTTACCTGTTCGTACTCTTCTGTGATAGTTTTGGGTTCATCGTGTCTCTGGAACCACATCATGCATCGCGTGTGGAACCTCCAGGATTGTTTCTTCAGCGCCTTGGCGGCCAGGTACTGGGCCTTCGTTCCTTCCAGATAGTAGAAGATGAAGAAGAGCGACTCGGTGGACAATCTCTGGAAAAATTCCAGCCCGTCGGATCCTGGCAGTGCTGTTTGCGGGTAATACTGCGGCGTCAGCCACGGCGTGCGGTACATGTAGTGTCTGACCCGTTCAGAGTCGGATGGATGTGGCAAGTGATAAAACGCCGACTCGAGCAGCAACTGCTGCAACTGCTGGTCGCCGGTCAGTTTGGCAGGTCCCAATGGGGCGACCCCCAGCAATGGCGGAATGTAGGCTTCTTTGCGATCCGGAACAAAGTCGACCAGGTTGACGGGACTGGTGACGTCGTAAGGGGTCGAAGAGACCGACGGCAGCGGGGGAGGAGGAGGACTGGACGCAACAGGTTGAGGAGACGGTGCGGAACTTATCGACGATGGCGCAGTGCTGCTTCTGCTCGATTCAATCGATGTCGAAGAACTTGGCTTGGATGGCTGCTGAGGGGTCTCTGAGGAACTGGAGCCCGCGCTGCTCGGCTCTTTGTGCGATGATGCTGCTGCTTCTTCTGCGGCGACAGAATGACCTGCACAATGTTAAGCTGACATTACGCGGCTGCTGTAACATGATATAACTATTACATTAGACAATCGGCACTACTACATTTAACTATTGATGTTTCAAGACATTTCAAA
This sequence comes from Leptestheria dahalacensis, assembly GCA_022114935.1. NCBI lineage: Eukaryota > Metazoa > Arthropoda > Branchiopoda > Diplostraca > Leptestheriidae > Leptestheria > Leptestheria dahalacensis. The sequence goes on from JAIQCU010001854.1 coordinate 9,737, forward strand.
ACATGACGACTTGGGATCCATAAGTATCGCAAAAACGTGTTGGGACGAAACGAAGCGATACCAGTCGTCCCATTGTGATGGGTAGCGGAAATCACGTGGTTGGCGCTGCTTGGAGGAGGCCGTGTACTGGGCGAGCTGTTACTCGGTGATGAGCTCTTGATGACGGAAGCGACAGCGGGCTTGACTTCAGGCTGCTGAGCTGCAGCTTTGGTGGGCAACTTGACGGCAGAAGGCCTGATAATTGGTGATTGGCCAGCTGCGCTCTTGGAGCCACTGTCCTCGCTGACTATGCGGGCCCTGGGTTTTCGCTCCTCAGAGGCGTCGCTTGGCGTCGCTGGCGTCAAGTTATTCGGCGTCGGCGTCGGCGAAGGCGTAGTCCGACTACCGTTCAGATCACTGTGATTCAGGTCGCTGCCCGTTCCATCTAAACAGATTGAAACTTAAGTCGCTGGTCAAACATAAAGTTGGTTGAGTCCTACCGGTAGAAGAAGGTCGAAGAGAGTCCGCAATGAATTCCTCGAAGTCGATTTCATCGTAAATATAGGGATTTTCCTTGAAATCAGGATCTTGGCAAGCTTCGATGTAGTATGCAATATCATCTTCGATTTTTTTAATCTGTAAACCAGGAAACTTATTTATTTATTATTTTCTGAATTTTCTTAGCTTGTTTTGACCGAAATATTATTTTATTATATTATTATTTTCATGTTTAAAATTAGCTTAGATAATTATAACGTATATCATAATACTGATATATTGATAATTAATTACATAAATAACTTTAATACAATACGGCCACACAAAGAATGGTTGACAACGCTTCAAACATGGAAACTAAGACGGAAAAGAAAAATTACATCCTCCACTTCGACAGACATATTGTCCAGCATCCTGAGCAGCATTTCCAGTTTGCGGATATGAAATCGATGCCGTTCCAGGTACTCCTTAAGTTTGTCGACCCGTTCCTGTTTCTCTCTGTCAAGCTTCTTCTTCTTAGCCGCCATCATAGACTCGATTTCCGACTCGAACTGATCAACCTGCAAATGTTAATGTCAACTCCAACAGGGAGCTTGATAAATCTGACGGTGTCGTTAAATACCTGCAAGTTAAGGGCATCTATGGATGTGTTGAGCCACTGCGTGACTTCTTCCCGCTCCTTCTGGGCGGGATCCATCTTTTGAGCAGCTCCGAGGCCTTCCTTCGAGTAAGCTTTCGTCTTGGTCTCCCGCTCGACAATTTTGAACCTCTCCATTTGCTACAACATAAACCAATAGGAACGTGTCGGTTTCCCAGACTCGAGCTGAAAACGATACTTACAGTTTCGATGAGCTTCCTGTTTTCAATAAGGGCACTCTTATCCTTAATCTCGGGGTTCTGCAACCAGGACTTGATCTGATCCCGCAGCCGCTGGAGCTTCTTAATCTCCTTCTTGAGATCGGCCTCGTACTTCTCCTTCTGGTTACTGTTGGTGGCATTGTGAACCTTCTGCCAGATGTCTTCAAAGACCTCTACACCTTCAGTGACCTTCTTAAAACACCGGTCAATCTCACCTATGGCACACCAATGTGGATTTGATTACCCAAGGCCCTCAGACTGTTAATAAGACAAATCTACCTTGCAGTTTTCTAGATGCAGCCATAACTAGCTCCTGGCCGACAAAACCGAGTGCATACCGAATTACCGATGGCAGTGTTATAAAGGTTTCAGTTACTGTGATCTCTGTCAATCAGCTGATAACCTTTGAAAGAGGATTTGCGATTTTTTGGTTTTGTTTATGTAGTGTGTTCATCTGAATATGGCTACCACGGTACCGTAGATCCAAATGTCACTGTTTTGTTTACTACGCGCGGCCAAACAGCGCCACTTTTATAATCGCAATTCTTCACTCTTTGCCATTTTTTCAGCGAAAAATAACTAGTCAGCAGTGATTAGTTTCTTAATTAATTTACAATTTTCCTACAAAAGCGGACACAAGAAGGGAAATCCAATAAACAGTGTTTGAAACTTTCCCGAGGTAAACAATATCCGGGCGGAGGAATATTTTTTGTCCGAAACTCGACAGTTGGTTGAGAAGGCGGCAGCTTTAATTCAAATCATGTGTTCGTGAATAAACTTTTTAAGGTTAATATTGACAGCAGAGTGGAATCTTACACACCTTAAAGCGGTTAATAAAGTATACTTTTGTTCTACAACAATGAATGTGGGTTTCAAAAAACCGTTTGTTTATATGTGAACACAAATATGGAAATACACATTGATTTCACTATTTCAGACAGCAAAAAAAGTGAAATTTTTTTTTAATTCTCAGCACGCGGTTAAGTTTCATATTCGCACAATGTCTGCTTTGACGTTCTCAGCTGGTACTCGACTGCCCGCCTCGACAACAATCCTGGCGTAAAATCCTCCCGAACTTCCTTTGACCGCTCTTTCCGGATTGACCACAACGCAGCCTTGCACATTCTGTAGGTTTCAAAAGTTTTCAGGTTACTTTCTACGGAAAGATCAGCATAACGTTTCAGACTGTGAAGATTTACCTTGACAAAGTATCGCAAGTCGGAAGGCAGGATCATGACATGAGGTGTACAGGGAAGTCTGCAGTACCTCTCCCACTGCTCCGCGTCAATGCTCAGTTCCTCCGGAGGTGGCCAAACGGGGTAGATGCACCGCTGACTGATAACGTGGCTGGCCAGACGTCCCATTCGGTCAGAACCTAAATGAAAGTTTCTATTACCTTGGCATCTACAAGTCCTCTAATGAACTAGTTATTATCTAGGAGAACTATATCTATATTCTTTAATCATATACATATTCTTAATTAATGTTTCATACAGTTTCGTAAAAGTAATAAGACATGATGTTTGTAAAACAAATTAAGCAACAGTTTAATGTATTTTCTTGCAAATGGCCTCCTGTTTTGATGAAACTCACTCTGAGAACTGACAGACATTTCCTCTTTGCCCAGGTGAAGGAGAACATCTGCCGAGGTGGCAGCAACGATGATTCCGGCAATGTTCAACACCGACGGGTCAGCCACCAGTCGAACATTCGGTGCAAGTTGCGTATGAGCAGCGTACGGCGGCGTCGGGTAAATCGGGTAATGATGGACATCTCGCGCTGAGGACACAATCACAATCTGAACCTTGCTGTTGAATATAACCGGAAAATGAAAGAATCATACTGTCAAGGCCGGAGAAGAATACCTTGTAATTCAATTCAAATTCCAACCTGTTAACTGTGGATTGTATTTTGTCTAGCACCGACTGGAATTCCTCTTCATACGTAGCGCCAGACAGACCGCTTTCGATGACCTTGTTTCGCGCTTCAAGGAAGGGGCCAACCAAGATCAACACGTGCGGCGGATTCTCATTGACTCTGTCCAATAGGGCCTCCAGCGGAGTGAATTCTAGGTCCTCGCTCAGAGTAAAAGGCCCCGAGGCTACTGCAATTTTCAGCGAGCCTATTCAAATAATCAAAGATCCGTAAAACTCCATCGAAACTTTAAATGAATTACATTTAACATTAAATTATGAACTTATTTAATCCTATGAAACAATTTATTACTTAACCCAATATCAACTTAATAACTGTAATTATACCTTTCGTGTTCAATTTTAATTAACTATAACATTTTTCTTTTGATTCAGTGGTGAAATACCAGTCTCGGGGAGTATCTCGGAAGGACCGTCGAAAAGCGGCAAGGGTTCCGGTGTGAGTAGTTTCTCGGCCATGATCATCCTGCCGGAAGGATTGCGTCCTTCGACTGCTACAACTTGTCCCGGGAAAAGAGAGAAATCCCGGATCGCCGAGCAGTTGAGAGAAACACCTTGCCCTGACGAGAATTCCGCACTGCTCTCCAACAGCAGTGATGCCGGATTCAATTTCCCGCCGCTGCTGGCGTCACAGACGATCCTTCCGACACATTTGATTGGTTCCTGCATTAAATAAGCAATAAATTTTTATTTATTTTGATGGCCGAAAAAAATAATATTTTAATTTTCATGAAATGGAAAGCTTGTCAAGAAATTCAAGTGACATGTGCATATAAGCCGCCCACTGCTGAGCAACTCATTCGACCAATCAAATTGCCTTATTGGAACTACCATGGATGGTGCGTTTGTGGAGCTCCACTCGTCGATATGGAAACGACTGGCCAGATGATCAGCAACATCGAGTAGCTGCTCCTCGAGGGAGGCTACGCGATCCCGCAGCCTTTCGAACATGTACTTGTAGCCGCTCTTCAAAGCCCAGCCTTCTTCGGCGAAAACCTCCACGGATGGCTTCCAACCACCGCCGATGTCCTCGCTCCATCCCGAGGTGACATCGCAGCCGACGGGGTATGCAGCGACCGCTTCTCCAGCATTGGTCCGCGTCTGGAACTTTTGCGATCCGGCACCTGGCCTGCGTAACACGAACGAAAATAATCATAATTTTTTTAAAACTGTCGTTATTAATATTCAATGTAATTGTAATTATTAGTTATTTATTTAATTAAACTTATGATGTAATACCGACAATATGAATATATTGGGTCGGTATATTACTTTGTTGCAAATCGATTCATTTATCATTTAACTTCTTTTTTTATTTGTAAATTAAGGAAATAAAAGAGTTACGTGGTTGGTGAGAAGCTGCTGGGACTGCTGGAAGCCGGTGTCCTGCCAACTGCGGTCAGTCGCTTATTACTCGGCGTGGAAACGGGGGTGGCTAACCTCTTCGCGGTCGAACTCTGCATAAATTAGAATCGAATTACTTCAAAATCAACACCATACGAATTGAACATGATATAGTATTACACTAAAATAGATTAAATTTAATTAGACTTTGACTTCCCCAACAGAATACGTTAACTTAACTCCACAGAAGAAATTTTTTCATTAGTTTAATTACAGTTGCATAGTATTATCGTTACAGCACTCGATAACGTCCATATTTCCTATTGGGTATAATAATTAGCTGTAAAGTGTGAAAAAAAAACGCTCTTTGAGACGAGAATGCGCCAAACCACAGGGTAAGCAAGTTAATAGCAATTAAGCAATTTCAGCTTTATTCTACCTCAAATGAGATTCTTATATTCACGATATCTTCCTTAAAACTAATGATTAATTTAAAAAATACGACGACGATAAGCCAGGTCAGTAACGATAAATTAGTATCGACACGGGCAGACGTTTACACTCTGATAAACGAGTCAATTTGGAGGTAAATCAACGGTATTGAAGGATGGCTAGGTCCCTTTAGATGAGTATGGATCTAGTCATGATGGCCTGAAAAGCACACGCACTAGAAACACACCCACCTAGAGAGAACCCAACCCACGAGTGCTGCCCCATAACACACAACAATTCACCTTGCGCCGGAAGCCTGGTTCACTGTTTCACCAACCAACCGAGCTGAGCTGTTTTTTTATTCTTGGCGGTTTTTTGTCGTTGCTGGCCACCTATTCACTCTGATTCAGCTTCCGGTTGGGCCGGTGATGACGTCACGCTGGCCGAAACGCGTTTGGTGAGTATGGATCTAGTCATGCGCACACGAATCAAAAAGCCATGTCACGAGAACCATAACCACCGAACGCAATTCTGGCATCTCTTTATACACAAACTTAAAATCTCTCCTTTCAAGATAACTACATAGACATTATTAGAACTATTAGTTTAATTCAGTAAAGATAACTGTATAACAATGTAGTAGAATCACTAATTCAGTCAATCTGAAATGTTTGAGGACGCGGGAAAGACTACAGGTGTTTTTGTCAGGGAGGTGAACGAGCAGGAGGAAGTACCGTTGTAACCTGAGGCAACTGATC
>JAIQCU010001855.1:0-15544 GCA_022114935.1 Leptestheria dahalacensis
ATCTTTCAAGTTGGACAAGATGCTGACTCTTGACTGGAGGGTCACAGAGCAGCACGGAATTCTGCAGCGGTGAAAACTGGATTAATATGTAATTCAGGAAGAATAACGCTTTGCATGAACGCGATGTATGATGGTTTAAATTTAGCTAGATATACAGATAGAAAATAGATTGCTAAATACTTGGATGGTTAGATAGACAATAGACAGAAAGTTAGATAGATGGACAGAAGGATAGATAGATAGAAGGATAGATAAATAGACAGAAAGGTAGACAAATAGACATAAAGATGGATAGTTAGATAGAAAGATGTTAGCAGAAGGATGGGCAGTTGGATAGATATATAAATATAGATATATAGATAGACGGATAAATAGACAGGTAGATAGAAAGATAGATAGATAAGATAGAGAGAGAGATAATCTGGCAGATAGAAAGATGATTTTTCAGATAGGTAGACGGGCAAAGAGACAAATATGCCATTGTACCGGTGGACTGACAAAGCGAAAGATGGCTGGATAGTTGATAGGTAGCTGGGTGGTAAATAGAATCATACGTAGACAGACAAGAGATAGATAGACAGACAGTTAGATAAACTGATACATAGTTAGATAAGATAAGATAAGATAGATAGATAGATAGATAAATAGATAGATAGATAGATAGACAGCTGATCAGACAGACGGAAAGGTAGTTAGTCAGATAGGTATACGGGCAAAGAAACCGATAGGCAAATGGACAGGTGGACTGACAAAGTGAAAGATGGCTAGATAGTTGATAGTTAGCCGGGTGGTAAATAACATTGTATGTAGGTGGATAACAGACAGACAGCTATTTTAAAGATAGAAGAATAGGTCAATAGCTTCCATGGATAGATAGATATCTCAGTAGCTAACACAAATAGAGATTCAGCTTTTTCGCCCTACCTTGGATTGTTGGTTCGAGCAGCTTGATTCGATTCAAGGTTTGCTGCAAAGTCTCCTAGTAATAGGTCAACCGTCGCTCAATAACCTCCGAACAAAATGACCTCTTCTTTTCAGTCCTTCCGCACCGGAAGCCGTCCTGTCACTGCCTTAAACTCACAAGAACCTCCTCTTAGTATCGAAACTCAACCGGATGAACGTGTCTGAACTTGTCCGTAAAACCGAAAACGCCAGTTGACCTTTTGACCTTTGTGTACGCAAATTACCTCTAGAGGTCATCTCACCTAACCAATCAGGAACAGGGGAGGAGCTAAACTTGTTAAATCTCGTGCCTTCCGTAATCTTTGATGTATTGACCTCCGAATCAAGTTAACTAATTAAACTAATTAAGTTTTAACCATTGTGTAGTTTGTTGTTGAATTTGCTCAAGTTGGATTAGTGAGCAGCGTGTAGATGTGAGCCAACCAGCCACTCGGGTCAGATTAAATTAAGTTTAATTGCTATTAGTTTTACTTAAGTTGATTGATAAAGAACAGTGGTAGTTTACTTATTACCTTTTTTATTTTAATTACTTCATTATAATTAAGCTAACTAATTAGGCTAATTAGGTTTAAACATGTCTGTTTATTTAAGTTCCCTATATATATCTAATAAATTTGATTAATCAGCAGCATGCAGAAGAGAGCCAACCAGCCACCCAGTCAGTCGGACCTCCTCGCGCGGCTAAACAGCTGCCAACTGCCGAAGATGGCGTCCAGCCTGCGGCCGCTTTAACCCACGAAGGATCTCAGTGGACTAAATTTATCGACTCGCCGACCAGCTCCCTGGCGTCGCCTGGTCCTCGTCCAGTCAACTTCGATTTCCACCGGTCGCAGGTGGAACAGGACCCGCGGATCCTACACCCGGTCGCCGTGCGCGTCACCCCGGACTCGCAGCAGCAGACGCACGGGGAAGGGACGGTCAGCGCCGCTGGACCTTCGTCGTTGCCGACCCACGCGACCGTCTCGACGACCAGTTCGATGCCGGCGTCGTCGTCGACCGGCATCGGCGGGAAGAAGGAACCTCCACCGCCGCCTCCCCCGCGTCCCAATAGAGGGCATGCGCGGAGTTCATCTCTTGATCTAAATCAATTAGGTTAACTTGATAAACACCAATTATCTTAATAGTCCGTGTTAATTTATTTGTGTGGAATTTATCTCATTCAGGCAACCGGAATGGAAATGGAGGCTCCGCCTATCCGTTCGCTCCGCCGCCTGCGGTACCGCCCAGGATATCACCCAATGTGGTATTTAATTTAACTGCAATTAACTTTAATTTGATGCATCACCTATGATGAACAACTTTGCTAATATTTCATTTCAATGACAAGGGTTCCCCACGCAAGGAAACCGAGACGGCAGGCAGCAGCGGCGCTTTCCAGGTCTACCGGCGACCGGCACCGGCGCAGGCTAAAGCTGCGTCGAGTCAGGGCATGGAAAACCGTCCCGCCGTCAGTGGCAAATCCCTCCTGTCGGTCATCAGCGCCCACGAGCAGAGGAATCAAGTATTGCGCCAGCAGCAGCTGCTTCTAGCCAAGCAGTTGGCTGAACTGCAGGAAGACAGGGTTGGTTTGGAACTGCGCATGGACAAATTGAAATTACAAGCGAAATGATCATTGTTGATTCTCTGTTAAAATGATAAAAATAATTGAATTAATTAAAAAAGATAAGTAAGTAAACAAAGAGCAGCTGAAGATCTGTATAACCCACCCCTTTTAACCAGAAAGTGATTTTGTACGAAAACTAAAAGATATGATGGGGAATGTATTTTGAATCGAGAAATTTCTATTGGTTGGTTAATTTAAAAGGAGGAAAATTCGAATGTCGTGTTGGAAAAAAAATGGGGAAAAACGGATATTGATTTACCTATGTTGGCAATTGTAAACTGAAACCTATTGATTTCCACCCCCCCTGAACATCGATTCGATTATCTGTTGTTATGTGAATTGGAAAAAGTTCGGCGGGGAAAAAAGCGCGTGTTGAACTGTCAATTACAGAGATGAATTATACATTCGTTGAGTGATTACACATCGCGTTTATTTTTTGTTTTACTTTAATTTGAATAAGTTAATTTAAATACCTCATTCCAGTCCATGGTACATAGAAGAAATTCAAAACTAAAATATCTGTAGAAACAGAATGGATGCGTAGTTCCAGAAACTGCCGCTAGATGCCAGCACATATGATACCAAAGCAGACGACGAATCTGATTGAATTAAATTTATCTAACCCACGACTCTTACCATTTCATTTATTATTAACTTAGTCGTTGTTTACAAGAAGAAATAACACAATGCCGTTGTATGAATTAGCCCTCGTCCTTCGCACGATGCCCAAGGTATGCAAAATTCTGTACTGCGGGGGTAACACGAGTGAACCCGTTGAGTATCCCAGTTGCAAAGTAGTAAATCAATCGGCGTTTTTTTTATCTTTATATATTTCGTATGTTTTTTACGCAGCCTGAGTTGGTTTCAACTCTAAAGCGAACAGCTGAATCTATATTGGACCGCGGCGGCATACTGACCAAGTTCACAAGCCTGGGAGAATCGACGCTTCCCTTCCGCATGCAGGCGCACTCGGTCTCGCACAAACAGGGAACGTAAGTTTGACACATGACCTGACGATTTCAGTCACGGTGGATTCGTCACCTGCATTCGTGTCAATGTCTGCTTCTGTTTCAGGTACTTCTTGATGCAGTTTCACGCACCGCCGACGGCAATCGACGATCTCAAAGACTCGCTCGTCCGAGACATCGACATCATCCGCCCGTCCGTGACCAAGTGCGTGGCGCTTTCTCAACCCGAGTGCACGCTTGAGGAGGAGCTGCAGCCGCCGGCCTACAGGGAAGACGTCAAGAAACTCGTCGAAGAGGGCAGGACGAAGCGCAGACCTATGTACCGGCACAGAATTCAGGGCATCGATTATTATCCGTTCCAGCGATAGATTGAAAATGTCATGCATAACCGTGTCTAGTGTTTCTAATACATAGCTTTCCGAATAAGTGGATTGTATCTATGGTTGTTTGGTCGACTTAAGTGTCGAGTGCGACTCGCCCTCGACGCAAGATTCGTGCCTCATCGAGCCCCGTCCTAAGTTCATTGGTTGCTGAAAACTAGGAACTTCATGGAAACTAGCGCAACCGCGTGTCCTCTATTATCGTATCACGCTCCGAGGCATACCATTCCGTAAGAGTGATAAGCTTCAGGTAATTTCCGGTGTAATGAGGCGTTTAATTTAGATGATGTAAATCGTCAAGGTGTGAAGAGGCGGATAAGAAACATTCTTTTTGAAAACTGGGATGTTTTTCTTTAATTTTTATAATCCCGTAGTCCGTAATCAACTTCATGTTTCTAAACGTGATTGTAATATATCGTAACTAACACGGAGAGGAATTCACCAAACTTTAAGGCTTGAATTAACCATAAATTGGTTTACGTGTCGGAAGATATGTCTACACAGAGACGGAAACAATTTAGGACGATCTGAAGCATGTGGTTCTGCTTTTCTGAACCCAATTTTACGCACCTGTAGATATTTCCGAAGCTTTCTCAGTGTTGCTTGAAAACGACCGAGATACATCGAGATCTGTCTTGTGCTATAAACAGGGCATCATCAACTGAAGAGCAGCATTCCATCCAGGTCCGTCCTCCAGAATAGTCAATCATTCCTGCTGCAGACGCATAGAGAGCTAAGATGTCTGTACCTACATCTTTCTGGGTGTTCCTTGCGGTAGTCTTAAGTAGTTCGATGCTTGTAGCTGCTGATTCAGACTTGCAGGAGTTGGGAAGAGGTAGCAACCCTTCAGCGAATGCTACATCGGAACGCAACCAGAAATGTACGTCAGTATTCCTATGCTTAGAGAATTGGGGACCGAACCCTGGCTTTCTGTGTATCCTGAGGCTATGTTAGCTCATGTTTAGTATCATTATCATCTTGGAATGGTTTTTGTACTTGTAGTTATCTCGCTGTTCACCGTGGTACGCTTCGGCAACTCGATGTGTACCAGTTCCAGCAACTACTCCGGAACCTGCCTAACTTCTAGCGAATGCAGCACGGCCGGAGGTACTTCCAGCGGTTCGTGCGCCTCGGGTTTCGGAGTCTGTTGCGTCTGTAAGTATTAGAGCTCGAGCACGACTGATTAACGCCACCGGTAGATGACGATTACGAAAATGGCGATATCTATATGCTATTTGATTAGATAGTTTGATTGTCTATCTCGTGTGTTTAATGGTTTAGTTGAAGGTTTAAATTGAGGTGATTCAATACTTGATATTTAAAGATATTGTCTTACAGTCTCGCTAAGCGCTTGCGGTTCATCATCAAGCAGAAACTGCACCTACATCACTAATCCCACTACACTGCTGTCGAGTCAAACATGTATGTACACCATCGACAAGTGCGACAGTAGCATCTGCCAGATCAGGTAACTCCAAACTAAAAGAGACGCTTGACAAGTGCATTCAAGACTATATTCTTAATCAGGTTGGATTTCTACAAGCTGCAGTTAGCCAATCCCACGTCCACTACATCAGTGTGCGACGACGATAAGTTTGTAGTGACTGGAGGAAGTAGCACGGCGCCAACTATCTGCGGCCAATCGAATGCCAATCAACACAGTATAGCCCCATAAACCATTTCAGAAGTTTGTCTGCTAGTTTACAACGATTGTTATTTTGACAGTGTACTTTGACGTAACATCAACTACGGGCATCAAGCTCAACTTCTTACTTAGTCTGACTACAGTTACTTCCGCAACTCGATCTTGGAGTATCAAGGCGACACAGTTGCCGTGCAACAGCTTAATGACAGGTTGGTTACAAATTAAAAGCACAGATTCTAGATTGTTGGATCTTATTGCTGTTAAAACATTCTGAATTTGTTTTATTGTTTTGTAGCACCACCTAACTGCTTGCAGTACTATACTGACGTCAGTGGCACCATCACTTCGTTCAACTTCGACAGCAGCACTTCGGCCCTTTCTCGAAGACATTTGGCTAACCAGGATTACGAGATTTGCTTCAGAATGGTCCTGGTAAGTGTTGGCTTACTACAATGCATTCCGGTGAACACTTCAAGAGTTTTGTACGTCTTCGTAGAACTATTGCCAAATCTGCTACAGCGTCTGCACTTTAACCCCAACCACCGACGCCTTCGCCATCAGCGGTCCCGCTGACATGTCCAACTACAACGCGGCTTGCACCGTCGATTACGTCATCATTCCAGGAGGCTATAATCAGGGGCAGGCTGGAGTGGCCACCATGTTTGCCGATCGACTCTGCGGATCTAGGCTGAACGCCATGAACGCTGCCATGTCCGCAAACAGTGTAACAGTTTGCAGTAAGTGATTTTGATCTACCTGCGCTAACACATACTCTGCAAACTTTATAAACGGTTAACTTGTGAATAGGTGCGAGGAAACCCTTCCGCATGCATTTCGTCACCGACTCGGGTGCAGTTGATGCTACCAACGATCTGGAGACTACTGCTCAAACGGGTTTCTGCCTCAACTACAGCCAGCTGCCGTGTTAGACGTGAAGAAGAGATTGCCAGCACAGTTGAAGAACTTTCACTTAATTTTAACCCATTTGTTATGCAACACTCTGCTTGGTTTTGAAGTAATACACTTTGAAGATTAAACCACTAAGGATACTACAATGTTAAAATTACGTGGTTTATTTCGGTATTGAAATAAAAGGGTTATCTAAACACTAAGCTTTGTCTGAACTCGAATAATTAAAGTCTATCTGAACAAGGCAGGAGCTTTTGCTCAAGTGTCGCAAAGCTGTTGAATGTTGTTGAATAAATTTTTTTCTAATGTTGAGTATAAAGTTGCCTCGTGACTTGCTCATGCGTGCAAGTCTAGAGCAATTAAATAAGGGTCCTGACTGGGGAAAAGTAGATCGCTTATGTCGCCCAAGTTTTCAAGATATAACAGCCAAAAAAATACTGGTTATAGATTTGGTCATACTTTATAGTCTAGTAAAGTTTCACTTAAATCGGGTTGTTAATTTTACCAAAATAAAATTCTAAAGTTAGAAAGATCCATCATATACCATTCAGAGCCCCCTTTTATTTCCTCTAGACTGTACCATGATCTTTCGGTGACGACATAGTGTATATCAGTTGCAATGTCTAACTAAACATGACTGGACATGGAGTTGATTAAGATAAGGATAAGAACAAGGCTTAGCAGTTATGGTTAAACTGGGCAAGTTGTGTTGGATAGCTTACATGGCCTTCCGGGTCCAATACCTTTGGTTACCGCGTTTTCTTACATCATTACACTAAGCCGGCTGCATATTATCAGATCCCAACCGGTCCCAGAACTCAGCTGGATAAAACACAAAGATAGGTACATTATACAGAACAGATGGGTAGACTGACAGATAGATAGATAGACAGCCCCATATAACATAGTATCCGTGGTATCGTACCTGTTATGCTTAACTGTGGGGGTATCCTATTAGTTTGGAATCGTCTAATCTTTAATAGATAGTAACCTAACTGGAACAACATAAACTGCTTTGGTGGCAGTGTCTTGCAAATGGTAATTGCCCACAGGTATGAACAGTAATTCAGTGGATAATAATCATTACTCTAACAAGATTGGCTTTACAATTACTGCAACAGGAAACGAAACAATACAAGAAGATACTAGGTTTGAATCTACAAACGCAAGCTGTCGTTAATCGCCAGGGAGTTACATATTTCACCACATCACCAGGCGTGTCCGCGCTATGCCAACCACTGAACAGACGAATGAATCCAAGAAACGGATATTGTCAATTGAGGCGTGTGGTTTTCCTCTTTTGAATATCTTCGGTATTTCACGATACGCACCTCTTAATACCGGGATATTACACACTTGAACGACGGTTTCTTTCGTGTATAAAAGGGCACGGTGATGAAGACTACACAGCACATTCGGCATTTGGTAAGCTTCCAAAGCAGACCAAAGTTAAAAGAGTTCTAGAAGTTCAATTGGTGTAAATTCATCGCATTGGGACTTGTATCATGACTCGCTGTTACTCATTCTGGGTCTGTGTGGCTGTTGTCACCTGGTCTGCTGTTCTAGCTACTGCCCAAGCTGATTTCCAAACTCTTGAGAACGATCATGTTGACGCTGCCAACAACGCAACAGCCGAGCGTAACCAGAGATGTAATTCCAATTCATGTTTATAATCGCAGCTACGTAGAAGTTAATTGCGATTGAAAATTCCCAACAGTCATTTCGCTGTTCACTGTGGTCCGCTTCAGCAACTCCATGTGTACCAGCTCGAGCAACTATTCTGGAACCTGCTTGACTTCTGGCGAATGTAGCGCGGGCGGAGGTACTTCCAGCGGCTCCTGCGCTTCCGGTTTTGGAGTCTGCTGTGTCTGTAAGTATCTGAATGACAATCCAAAGGTCAACTAGACTTTTGGCGTTTGATCAGACTACTAAAATTCCCGATTTCGATGGAAATGATAGTTTCACTCAGCACCTGCGGTTCGTCGTCCAGCAGGAACTGTACTTACATCACTAACCCTTCATCACTGTCTACGAGTCAGACCTGCATGTATACGATCAACAAGTGCGATAGCAGTATCTGTCAGATAAGGTATGAACCACGTGCATTAACCCAACTTTCATCCTGTATCCTACATAGCGTGTTGAGATTTGCATAATTGACAGGGTCTTACTCGATAGCAAAGTTAAGAACGATCTGATTGATGCAATATTCGTAGCAACTGAATCATGAAAGTCGCTTTGGGTTCTACCAGTCAGTAGCTGTAGGGAACAAGATGGCGCCTATTGCACGCTAAACCCTAGCTTACTGACTCAACATGCTGATTGAACACTAGAACTAGAACTAGAACTGCAAAAACGTGAATGGATTTGACCAATGCCCTATGATAGAGCCTCCACTGGAACTAGATATAAAGTGACTGATTCTATTTCCAGATTGGACTTCTACAAGCTTCAAATAGCCAATCCCACGGCGACGACATCGGTGTGCGACGATGACAAGTTTGTCGTTACCGGAGCTAGTAGCACAGCGCCCACCATCTGCGGCCAGTCGAACGCCAATCAGCACAGTACGAAAACCTTTAACCATAGATGAGAGCTAGAAATTGGTATTTGACTTGAAAATGTTTCAAACTTAGTGTACTTTGACGTGTCGTCTACCTCCGGCATCAAGCTCAACTTCCTGCTCAGTTCGACGACCGGTACCGCTGCCACTCGCTCGTGGAGTATCAAGGCTACCCAACTAGCCTGCAACAGCTTAATCACCGGTATTTACCTAGTTTATTTCTGCTATTGCTACGAGTGTACCAGGCATAACAATAACCCTAGTATAGATGTACTGCTAGATGCATCACATAGATCAGGAAATGGTGGAAATGCTATGATATCTTGAAATGAACTACAATACCTCCCTCACAGTAATGCCATGATAAAGTCATAATATCACCACAGTCTGTTTTAACTTCATTGTGGTGGTTTCGTGATACCTGTTGAACTATCGTAGCTATAACCCGACTTTCTGTTTAGCCCCACCCAACTGCTTGCAGTACTACACCGACCTGAGTGGAACCATCACGTCGTTCAACTTTGACAGCAGCTCTTCGGCCACTTCCCGCAGACATTTAGCCAATCAGGACTACGAAATCTGCTTCAGGATGGTTCTGGTAAAGCATCTGTTAGAACCTAGTAACGATAGGGTACCATGTTGAACGTGCATTACGATGTCATTTCAGAACTACTGCCAAATCTGTTACACCATCTGCACTTTAACCCCAACCACCGACGCCTTCGCCATCAGCGGTCCCGCTGCCATGTCCAACTACAACGCGGCTTGCACCGTCGATTACGTCATCATTCCAGGAGCCTATAATCAGGGCCAGGCTGGAGTGGCCACCATGTTTGCCGATCGACTCTGCGGATCTAGGTTGAACGCCATGAATGCTGCCATGTCCGCAAACAGTGTAACAGTTTGCAGTAAGTGCTTTTTGATCTACCTGCGCTAACACATACTCTGCAGACTTATAAACGGTTAACTTGTGAATAGGTGCGAGGAAACCCTTCCGCATGCATTTTGTCACCGACTCGGGTGCAGTTGATGCTACCAACGATCTGGAGACTGCTACTCAGACGGGTTTCTGCCTCAACTACAGCCAGCTGCCGTGTTAGATGTGAAGAAGAGGGTTGCCAGCACAGTTGAAGAACTTTCACTTAATTTTAACCCATCTGTTATGCAACACTCTGCTTGGTTTTGGAGTAATACACCTTGAAGACTAAACCGCTAAGGATTCTATGTTGTAAAAACTACGCGGTTTAAAGGCTTGTTGAGTTCTAGCAGTCAGCAGTAATTCTTACATTTGGACAAATCAATTATGGTTGCATTCTAATAGTTAACTAGGCAGATTAAGTTAACTAAGTTGATATAAAGAGACTGAGTCAGACGTACCACTTAACGAGTTGTTGCAATCATGCGTGAATTGTTGCAGTCATGACCAAGTTGCAGTGAAGTGGGTCATCAACTCATCTTACACTAGTCGATTATCGAAACTTTGTAATGATCACTGTTTTAGCAACTCATGGATCCATTGTTTTCCTGGCCATTGGTAGCACTCTATGACCTATTTACTCGATCCCTAAGATACAGAAGCTATATCTACGAACTTCATAAGCACTTTGAACATCCAGGAGGAAGACCGAATATCGAAGAGCTCTTTGAGCCGCATACAGGCCGGTCATCAGGTTTGGACGTGTAAACAACAGATCTATATTCAAACTAGTTCTAGAAAGAACCACAAGAGTGCAATAGCCATTCGTAGTAAATACTCGGTACATCTTTGCTTACTGCTCTACAACAGTAGCTCAAATCAGCTGACATACTTTTGTCTGTTCTGTTTAAGGTTTACTCTATCGGCATCTACTGGGCCAACAGTGATGATAATTACATATAAGTATATCATAGATACTCTGATATTACATCGTTGATTGGATATAACAACTTGATACGGTAATTAAATAGTTTGAAATTTAAATCGCTTCATCAAAATGTTAAGCGGGTACAAGTAGTTGTTTCATAAACACCCCTACCCAAATCTTATTATAGTGATGTCAATGACTCGACTCGACTCGACTTGTGGCCGAGTCGATTCGGCGGCCTTGGTCTTCAAGTCGAGTCGAGTCAAAGTCAATGATACGCTGTCCAACGATGAGTCTAGTCGAGTCAATAGGCCGACTTGAGTCGACAGGTCGAGTCAAATCTCAAGTCGTTAGTCGACGTGCGAAATCACGAGTCGAGTCGAGTCATTTAACGCAAAGGACCGAAGTCGACTCCCAAGTCGACTCAAAAGTCAACTCCCAAGCCGACTCCCAAGTCGACTCCCAAGTCGACTCAAAAGTCAACTCCCAAGTCGACTCAAAAGTCAACTCCCAAGTCGACTCAAAAGTCAACTCCCAAGTCGACTCAAAAGTCAACTCCTAAGTCGAGTCACTTGACATCCCTACTTTAATAACAGAAAATTGTATATATCGGTTGTCGAAGTTGGATTCAATCCAACTGGTTGGATTTTGATGTGTAGGTACTACATAATCGATAATACAACACGTATAGTAAACTTCTTCGGTAATGAGTAAGTAGTTTTATGAATTTGTGTTGTAAAAATAGCACAGAGGCGGGAACATTCTAATAGTTTCCAAATTACCGTACGACCTGTTAAAAGCTGGTTTCCTGCATCACTGCTTCTAAAGGTTGTCCATAACCTTCCGCGTGAACGGAAAACTACGCTTGGGACATGTGAGAACTTCTCATCGTGGTTTGTCAATCACGCTTCTGAGGAGGTGAATATTCATGTAGTATTTATATTCCAGTACACCCAAATGTACTTCTTAGATGCCAATGAGGCGGAACTCTATTTGCAATGCCTCACAGCACAGGACAATGCCAGCTTTGACCCAGGCAAGCGTTGGTTATATATAAGTGTCTCTTGCTGGTCGAACTAAACACTTCTGGATTGTCTTCACCACCAGTCGGTCTGCAGATTATCTGGCTATCGAGCTATTCAGTGGCTTCAGAGTAATGGAGAGGTTCTTTGTGCAGTTTTCTGTCGTCTTAGCGACCTGTGTGCTGTTTTGCGGTGCTACAGAAAGCGCTGATGGTGACTCGGTAGCACGCTATAATGCGGCAGTCAGTAGCAGCGTGAATGCGACTAGCAATCGTTCGTCAAAGTGTAAGTGTGAACTATATCAAGCTGATAAGTAAATGGTAAGATAGTAAGTAGTTGGTAATTTAAGTTTTAAGATAGTAAGTAGTTGATAGATAATGAGTTGTAAGATAGTAAATAGTTGGTAATACAAGTAAGTTGTAAGATAGTAAGTAGCTAGTAGATACGTAAGGACCGTGAGTAGCTGGTAGATGTGAAGCAAGTAGTTGGTAGATCATAAGTGGTAAGACAGTGAATAGTTGGTAGGTGAGTAAGTAGTAAGATAGTAAGTAGTTGGTACATGTGAAGTAAATAGCAAGTAGATATGTAAGTAGTAAGGTAGTAAGTAGTTCGTAGATTAGTAAGTGGAAGATAGTAAGTAGTTAATAGATTAGTAAGTCGCAGATAGTAAGTAGTTGGTAGATAACAAGTGGTAAGATAGTAAGTAGCTGGTAGATGTGAAGTAAGTAGTTGGTAGATAAGTAAGTGGAAGATAGTAGTTAGTTCGTAATGTAAGTAAGCGGGAAGATAGTAAACAGTCGGTAGATAAGCAAGTAGTAAGATGGTAAGTAGTTTGGAACATAAGTAAGAAAGTAGTAAGTACTGTGACTACCCTATCCTAACCTACCCTAACCTAACCTAGTCTAACCTAACCTAATCCTAGAACCTAATCACCTGCGGTAATGTCCTACCCTAACCTAGTATACACAGTATACACTAGCCTTTACTAGTACAGCACTGTGTAGCACATCTACCTATTTATCAACATACCGTACCTACACATTCGACCCCACATCCTAACCCAACCTGACTTCCTTCGTGTTAAGTATAAACAAACCTAACCTAGTACTTATACCTATAAATACTTACCTACCCATGTACTATATAAGCATACGTATCCCTATAGTACCCTACCACTATTACCTATCTAAGTAAACCTAGTTAAGAATCAACCTCATAAACCCTCTACAGCTCTAATTGCTGGAACAAGGAACTGAACGAACGTGTGTTTTTTTTCGGTATGTGAAATAGTTTTGTCGCTGTTCTCCGTGGTCCGGTTTGACCAGAACCAATGTATTGCCTACACCAACTACACTGGCACGTGCATGACCTCGGTTGAGTGTTCCGCCGAAGGTGGAATAGCGGGACCGAGCTGTGCGTCGGGATTTGGCGTCTGCTGTGTTTGTGAGTATAACTACGTATACTGCTGCATTTGAAGCGTTAACGGATAATAACGGGTTAGTTGCAATGGAGCATATTGTCAACAGCACTTTGGTTTTGTCATTTAGTCTTGCTGAGCTCGTGTGGAACCATGTCGTCAAGGAACTGCACCTACATTGTGAATCCCAGTACACTGGCGCAGACGCAGACCTGCGTCTACATGATTAACAAATGCAGCTCCAACGTGTGCCAAATCAGGTAAATTCGTTGGAAACTTTACTCTGCGAGTTACAATTCAACTTTGGGCAGTTTTATCGGACCCAGTGGGTAACAAGGAAGTGATATCAAGGTCGTTTTAAGGTGTCAGTAACCATAAGAGCATCCGACCTTGTCAACTGGAGGTTGAGCAACCATTCATATCGCAAAGTCTTTGAGGGCATTTGAACTGGGCTCTTGAAATGTTTACTGACAATAGACGTCTGTATGACTTAAGAATCGCTTGGTTATTTGGACTGAACCTCCTGTCTCCTGGTTTGCCAAACTAGGTGTTTAACAAGCGTCTAGCAGCAAGATTCTCAGCTTTACTTTCCATGGCACTTGAAGTTGTAAGAGGTTGTTATTGTAACACTTGAAACATGTTAGTTTGTACTCAATACATAGGTTGGATTTCTTCTCTCTGTCCATTGCCAACCCGACCGACTCGACATCAGTCTGCGACGACGACAAGTTCATCGTCACGGGAGGTACCAGCACGGCACCGACCATCTGCGGCAAGTCCAACGCCGGGCAGCACAGTAAGTCGATATGTCCCATACGTTGAATCCTCCTTCAGCAAAGCGTTTGAAGTTCAGTATGAGTCATAACGTCTATTGTCAGTCAGTGAATTCAACAAGAAATGCTGGTAATTGTAGTACCGGTTTGAATGCTGCGGAGAATATTATAGTTCGAGAATTCACCACTAGGTGGCGTTAACGCCATCTGTTGGTAGCGTTCGGAACTGAGTATCATTTTCTGATGGTTCTTGACGCTTACCGCATTAATGCACAACTAATTACTTACAAACAAATAAAACTGAATTCATTTGTCGTAAAATTTGATCCAAGTGTACATCGACGTCACATCGGCGCCTTCGATCAAGTTGAACTTCGTTCTCAGCTCTGCGACGGCCATCACGCGATCGTGGACCATCAAAGCTACGCAAGTGACTTGCGATAGCCGATTAGCAGGTATTCATCTAAACATAGCTGGAATTTAATGTACTATTTCAAGTNAGACCAATCGATGTGCTTCAGAATGGAACAGGTTAGACATGCTTACATACTGAACCCTCAAACTTCCAAAGTGAATCACTCGATGATTCTTTGATAAGTTGATTCAGATTGGAACATATGGTCCCTAATTAGCATCAACTTACAATGCGTGAAGTCTATAAACACAACATTCATTGGGTAATTAGATGATACTAACTTGATTCTGACGAACAGAACTACTGCTCCATCTGCTTCAGCACCTGCCCAACACCGGCCGTCACGGCTGCTGCTAGTTTCGCCGTCAGTGGTCCATCCGGAGGAACCTACACTGGCTACAACTGTACTCTCGACTACATGCTTATTCCTGGAGGTTACAACCAGGGTTTCAGTACCGTTGGAACCATGTCGGCTGATCGTATTTGCGGTACCAACTGGAGTGCCATGAACACCTCGACTACTGCTGCCGTCGTCTGCAGTACGTTACACAAACACTCTTAAACCATCTCTACCTTATAAACTATCGCATCTTCCAATTAAAGTTTACTGGAATCTTAACTTGTAGCTTCCAGGAAACCTTTCCGACTCCAGTTCATCTCCGACGGAGGTACCACGGCCACAATGGACCCTGAAGGAACCAGCGAGACTGGATTCTGCCTCAGGTACACGCAAATCCCCTGCTAGATTTTGCAATGCGCGGATGTTATGCCGGTTAAGTAAGCTCAAGCATATTGCTTTATTCACGGGTCCCATTTAACGTGTATCGAGCTTCGAGGAGAAGCTACGTTATCTTACAATCAATACATTTACACTGCCTTTATACATCACACTCCTTGATTGAGTCAATGCTAATATAGCCATAACCTACCTATATCGAGTATTTGAACGTAATTATAGCCATAATTCTCCATAATCTAAGTTAACTTGGTATCAAAATTAATGGTAAGTGTATTAGTTCATTACACAGTCCGTTCAAGTTCA